>JADLZK010009176.1:0-183221 GCA_015847255.1 Hyparrhenia diplandra
AAATCCATAGTTCAAGAGATGGGCAACAAGTCTCCCGTCGACCACGCGGCGCTCTTGTGCTACCAACTCGGTGTACGACAATCGCGCCGAGGCCCCGAGGTCATGGATCCACACCAAGTTAGGGCTATAGGAAGCCACATGGCATGGCGGCGACCTTCATGACCTCCACAAGGACATGCATACTTTTCCGACATCCGGACTATGGGCGACCCTACAACTCGTGCACACGTCCTCGCGTTGTCGGGCCATGTTCTATAATGCTAAGATCTACCGAGGCATCGACAAGGGGGTGGCAACCGTATCCCTACCGCACTTATGCTCTCATGATAGACCACTATTGTAAGGCCTGGCCTACCCTTGCAACTATAAAAGGGGAAGACCAGGGGCTCATAGGAGGAGGAGTAGAGAACACGTCCACACACGCACATCAGCACACCCAAACTCTACTACATGGACCTAGGACCAGTTCCCTCTCTCAACCTGCTTGTACACCCCTACCGCAAAGCACTTCGGTGCTAGATAATACAACGCCCTCTCGGGACGTAGGGCGGAGATGGGCCTTGAAGCATCTAGGCCCCTAGGGTGGTTTCGATGATTGATGACAATATGTATATTACCATGACTAATGTGTGTTTTGCGTAAACTTGAGGGGTAGGTTAGGTCATGGTAATGTTGGTTTCGAGGAATGTGTCTCGTATGCCCCGGGCGATGGAAATCGTTTCGGTTTTCAAAAGACGGAAGACAAGGTTAAGGACGGTTAGTTCCGATTGTCGATGGAGTTGAGAGACATCGGATTAGTCATAGGACTTTGTTTTCTCTTTTGGCTGTACTATTAAGGGGGGTACGAACGGGTAGCTTGACCTAGATAAGTCTAGTGATGAGATGTGGTGCACACTTGTTGATTCTAGCACTAGGTAGCATGAAAAAGTCCCTGGAAAAGATTAGAGTCGAAGCCGTTCAAGAAATCGAGGATTTGGAATTGAAGCGGTAGACATTGTACAAATACGGACGATAGGCCCGAAGGCGCTGGCGCGTCCGGCGGAGTTGAGCGCCGGCGATTGTTTGAATCATGGCGGGCAGCGCTGGCGCGTCAGCGCCACGCCGACCGCAGCCCGAGACGATGTCTCCGGGGGGTGACGCCGACAGCGTCCGGCGCCCGTTACTCTGGCGTGTCGGGACACGTTATGTTTTGGGCGCCAGTTTGAATTTTGTCTGGCGCTGGCGTGCCAGCGCATGGCCGTGGCGGCGTCGTGTACATTTTTCGGGTGTTGGCCAACGGTTGGATTTCTAGCCTTGGGCTATAAATACTTGGTTGGCTCGTCCATACTCTCTCTCTTGCTCATTTGTTCGAGTTGAAGAAACACCTTGAGAGTTGAAGAGAGTGCAAGATCCTATTGAGGTGGTCATATGCAAGATTAAGGACCTCTTTAGTGCTTTGAGAGTTACAAGTGTGCATCTACTCTTCTCATTAGGCTTGTAGAGGTCAAGTGAGAGTTTGTGCTTGTTTCTCTTGGTGATCGCCATCACCTAGACGGCTTGGTGGCGGATCATGGCTTGAAGATCACCCGGTGGTGCTTGTGGATGGCTCAAGCAAGCTTGTGAGCGGTTTTGGGTGGTTCACCGCGACGAAGTGTCGAAGAATCAACCCGTAGAGAGCACTTAGTTCTTGCGAGGACTAAGGGGAGCGATACTCTTGAGAGAGTGCTCCAACGAGGATTAGGGGTGTGGCGACACCTCGATACCTCGGGAAAACATCGCCGTGTTCCTTCCTCTCTTTACTTTCCACATTTACTTTCCGCAATTCTATTTCATGTCTTTACATTCTTAGAATTGCCATGCTAGAGTAGGATTGGAACCTAGGGTGCAAAACTTTGTGCGATAGTTGTTAGAAACACACTTAGGCACAAGAGGGTGAATATGGGCTAGTAGGTTGTTTATTTGAGTTAAAATGTTAGATTAGCCCAATTCACCCCCCCTCTTGGGCATCTCGATCCTTTCAGGCCTAAGGCCACCCAGGCCATGGCCTTAGGTGTGGGCTAGAAAACTTCGTATACCCCTTGTATTCTTCATCGACCCAGGTTGCTTCATGGCCCAAGAAATACCGGTCGGCCTCCTTTTGCCTTCTCTGCGTCTGGCGAACTCCATCCTCTCGCAAAAAGCGAACTCCATTCCCTCGCCAAACTCTGAAACCTAGCTAGCGGCCGGCGGCAAGACCAAAGCGGCTCGTAGAAGCGGCTCTTGCGGAGCGCGGGCAGCCTCTGGCGCTCCCTCCCCTTTCGCCTCTATGGCTACACCGGTCTTGCAGGGCGGGCGGCGTCCTGCGGCAAGACCGACTTGGCCAGGGCGGGCGTCGTCGTCTGGCGACCGACACTCGCAAGGCGGACGGCGGCGGGCTCCGAGCTCCCCTTCCCGGCTGTAGAAAACATATTTTCCTCCCCTTCCTCGGTCGGTTTTTATTTGGAAATTGGAATCCCCATTCCCTACTCCCGCATGAGGCATGATATTGTAGATTGAATCGGGTAGTTGGAATCGATATTATTTATCTTGATTTGTAGATAGTTGATGCCTTCACAGTTATGGGGTTTTGCAACTGGAAGGATGGGCACAAATTAATTGGAGTTCATGGTGATGGCATTGATCACAATAAAGCTAGAAAGTGCTATCAGGACTTCAAACATCAGAGGCAAAGTGTGTCACATGCGATGCATTCTGGAGGCAAGAAGAGTGAC
The DNA here is from genome assembly GCA_015847255.1 of Hyparrhenia diplandra. Lineage (NCBI taxonomy): Eukaryota > Viridiplantae > Streptophyta > Magnoliopsida > Poales > Poaceae > Hyparrhenia > Hyparrhenia diplandra. The sequence continues at coordinate 2,730 of JADLZK010009176.1, forward strand.
TTGGAACATAAAGGGTGTTTGGTTGTTGTGTTGGCAATTATAAGATTTCTTTTATTGCAAGGTCTTGCTTTTCGTGGACATGATGAATCTGCTAGCTCTACCAACAGAGGTGTTTTTTGGAATTGTTATAGTGGTACAACGACAAGGATTAAAATGTAGCATATTTGCTTCGTGGTAGTCAAATGACTTCACCTGATATTCAGAAAGAAATTTGCCAAGTTTGTGCAGAACAAACCGCCAAAGCTATTATTTCAGATCTTCGTGATAGACGGTTTGCCATTCTTGTTGACGAGGCACGAGATGCATTAATAAAGGAACAAATGGCATTTGTTTTGAGGTGTGTTTTCTAACATTTTTCTTGTTGTTTTGTAACAATTTGCTTGCTATTTTTTATTTGAAGTCTAGCTATGAGTATTAATCACATTTCTTCCTATGTAGGTATGTGAATGCAAGGGGTGAAGTGATTGAGAGATTTCTTGGTTTGAGAGAGGTTGCTGACACATAATCATCATCGATAAAATTGACTTTGGATGGTATGCTTGCTTCTCATGGGTAATCAATATCTAGAATTTGAAGGCAAGGGTATTGTGGGATACCAATATCGGGGTACCCAAAAAACACACGACAAATCACGGCAAAAAGCCCAAGCGGCACTCGGCCCGGCATCAACGCGAGCTCGGCCCACGGGGATACTTCCGCCTCGACGAGCACGAGCTCCTCCTCGCAGACGAGCTCGTGGCCGGAGACCGAGCTCCGCGTCGCGCGAGCCTCGACCATACACCCGAACTCCGTCTCGAGCGAGTTTAGGGCCGGGCCGCGAACGCATCCCGCTCCGACCGCCACGATCCCCGAGCTCCGAGCTCGAGAGGACGAGCCCACAATATCTCGAGGCGTCATGTATGACTTACCCGGAGCTCCCGCTCGGGAGCTCCACGATCCTCACGGACCCCGACCCGCGGTTCCACGGCGCGCCACGACTGCGCGAGTTCCGAGGCTCGAGCTCGCAACTCGTGATCCCGATCAAGACAACCTCAGTCAAACTCCGACTCGTACAACCCGGAGCGTACAATCTCGCATCACCACGACCGTGAAGATCGCACGACATACCTCCGACCAAGACGACCTCGAAGCTCGGAACAGCGTGGAGCCACGAGCCCAAGTCTCGGAGCCGCCTACCAACGCGGCGCACATCCCAACGAGGAACGGAGAAAGTCGGTCGATCGAGTGCCCGACCTACTCACCATAGCTACGCGCGTACCGACAAATGACACAGCGATCCATCCATCGGGTCCGCATCCCACCACGCCGCATACCGCCAACCGCTACACGACAAAAAAACATCATCCGAAGTACAGACGGGGCCACCCCGACAAGATGCGTTCCCACTACACGATCGCGACGGGGGCAAGGGGGCGGGACTTCGCCATCCCCCGGAATCCGGCGTACGGCGACGACCGAGTGCGAAGCCACTCGGAACATGCACGAACAAGCCCATGACGACCACTGTGAATCGCACGATCTTTGGGTCCGCGTCATTTAGCACTTTACCCCTTCTATTTTGTGATCTTCTCCTCTTTAATCCTTCTCCTTGTGGCACCCGTGTACCTCCCCTTGCGGCTATAAAAGGGGGGCCTTGGCCACCGGGAGAAGGCAGGTTCTCACACCTAAACACTGGCACACGAAACACTACGATATTGTCTCGTACACACCACTCATAGAGACTTGGGAGTCTGCTTCCTCTCTCGAACAGCTTGTATTCTCCCCGATACGAGTATTTGAGCTCGGCCACATAGTGACTCCTACTAGAAGACTGGACTAGGGTGCCCGATTGCCCCGAACCAGTATAAATCTTGCGTCTTGTGTCCCTTGAGCTAGGCCATCGAAGTCCCACACGAGCCATTTTACTGTGTCCGTGGCGTATCCATGATATTCGACCACGACAGGTATCATGGGGCATCAAATATGAGGGGGGGGGGGGATTTCATGGTTTACAAAGACAGATATTAGATGAGAATCCATATGCCTTTTACATACATTGCTTTGCACACCAATTGCATTTAGTGGTTGTTTCAGTTGCCAAGTGTTGCTCTTCCATGTTTGGCTTATTTTAGACCTCCACTTTAATTGTGACCACTGTAAATGCCTCTTGCAAGAGAAGGGATAATTTGTCCCAAAAACACCATGATGACCTTGTGCGTCAATTGGAGAGTGGTGAGATTTTTTCAGGGAGAGGGAAAAATCAACAAACCAATCTTGCATGGCATGGGGATACTCGATGGGCTTCACATCACAAAACCTTATGTCACATTCTTCTCATGTGGGATGTTGTCTTAGAAGTATTAGAGAATGTGGTTGAAGATAGATCCACTTGGGACAAGAAATATGATGCTTCGGGTTTGATAAAACAAATTGAGACTTTTGAGCATGTGCTTATTTTGCATCTTATGATCGGATTATTGGGCAAAACTAATGATTTGTCATATGATTACAAAGGAAAGATCAAAACATTGTTCGTCTTTGTGGGATTGATTGAGGCCACGATTCAAACAATTCAAGACATATGTGAGAATGGTTGGGAGGAACTATTTGAGGAGGTAAAGGTATTTTGTCTCAAGCATAACATAACCATGCCAAATATGGAGGAAACAATAACTACTAGGGGTCGTTCAAGGGGCATGGAGGTAAATTAGTGACTTACTATATATGACCAAATTATTGTGGAATGTAACAATCGCTTTGCTAAGAGGTCTACTCATTTATTGAGATGCATTGCTTGTCTAGATCCAAAGAATTCCTTTGCCAACTATGATAAAGAGAAATTAATGGAAATGGCTCAGACTTTATGATGTTTTCTACCATTATGATCTTATGAGGCTCGAGAGAACAACTTGGTGTATGGATTAATGAGGTGAGACTTGATCCTAAGTTTGCAAATTGTCATGACATTAGTGATCTTGCTATCAAGATGGTCCAAAGATGATATGAACAAAGACTATAAATTTGTTTATCGCCTTATTGAGTTAGCCTTAATTTTGTCATTTGCAATTGCCACGGTTGAAAGAATTTTCTCGGCTATGAAAATTATCAAAGACAGAGTTGAGGAATAAGATGGGGAATGATTGGTTGAATCATAGGATGATATGCTACATTGAGCGAGAGATTTTTGCAAGCATTAAAGATGGTGATATTCTCGTATTATTGGCAAGATTTGAAGAATAGGCTACAAAAGTTACCACCTCATAGCTCTAATGCAAGTGGTATGTTTTATATCCAATTGTCATTTTTCCGCTATTCAATTATGTTTTGCATATTGCTTATCTAATTCATTTAAAATTTACAACTACTCATGTGTAGGATCGGGTGTCCTTCTTACTATGACATGTGAGGAGTGACGATAAACCAACACTAGTTAGGTATTTATTTTATCAAGGTTGTTATACAAATAGATCTTAAATTGTGATGTACTAGTCTAAATCCTGCATTTTAAGCATTTCTACCATTATATGAACTATCACTATTGTGGTTACCGCAATTATGTGGTCTACACTGTGATTGAGTGGTATAATTGTTTACTAAGTGGCCTTAGGTGTCAAAACCCGCCAGCTCCGCCACTGAATAGACGTAGGACCTTCTCTTTGCCCGAACCAGTATAAATCTTGTGTCCATCTTGCAACCTTCCGAGGTTAGGGGCACACAACCTTTAGATTCACTCGTTGGCGTTAGGACCGCTAGTTCTAAACTGACACATGGAGACCTCCGTATAGTCCTCCATGATTTCTTGCATGATTGCTTTGAGAAGGAGACGCTAGAGGTTGAAGATGTTGGATTAACGAAAATGTGTAAGAGCTATATTTGCCTCTCTCATTCGAGCTTCCTCTTTGCTTCCAACGAATGGATTTTTAACCCTTTCATCCTAGAGATATCCGTCACCGTAGGGTTTAGGGTTTAGGCATAATGCCGTCGTCGAATTAATTGGAGATCGAAGAGCAAATAGAGACGGCTGTGCTAGCAGCAGTGTGGTTGGCATGCATGTATGGATTATCAGAGCCAATTATATTTGATTACACACCAACTTTGATACCCATACTATACATGGTACGGGTACTAATCAAGGGACGCTTTATGCAATTGTACCTAATATGGTGCCGAACTGCCCGGTACCGTTGCATTGGATCGGCAGTGTCGGGAATCATGTCGAGCCAACCGACCAGGATAAATGGTCAATGGCGCAGGTCCGCAGGATATATATCATATATGTATGCATGGTCCGGGAAGTAATAAAGAAACGAAAAGAAGAAGTAAGCTTTTATCATATATGTATGCATGGTCCGGGAAGTAATAAAGAAACGAAAAGAAGAAGTAAGCTTTTGGGCCTGAATGATTGCAAGTGTCACCGAAAGCGCTCACAAGTGTGCTCCAACACATCGATTACGTACTAGTACGGCCAGCAAGCTGCAAGAGCGCGCACTGGTTGCTTGTAGCAGTAGTACGCTGTCGTCGTCTACTCTCTGTGCCGCAATGACGAAGGCGACGACACAAATATAGTAGCACAGGTACAGCCTAGCTTATACCGGTCAGCCTTACTCCGTACAAACAAACGAACACCCTCCATTTGGACCGACGAACATGAAGCATGATGATGGTTGGCACGTGTTATATGACGTTTCATACTACTCCCTCCGTCTCAAAATAGTTGTCGTTTTAAGCTTAAAAACAACTGCGGCAATTTTATTTTTAAAATATACAAATATTTATGCTAAGTAATTAGTATCATCGGAAAGATCTTTAAGTCTAGTTTTTTAACAAATTTATTTTGAAATTTAAACATTGCGCGTATTTTATACAAATCGAATCAAAGCCGTACAAACTAACACCCAAAACGACAACTATTTGACGGAGGGAGTATGCTGGAGGCTGGATGCGAAGGCGAGAGCGAGACCAGGCGCAGCAGGTTGCCGGCCGGAAGAATAATCATTCGGCGGCCGAGGCCGACACGACACCCATCATTCATCATTTGGCCCGCGGGCGGGGCTGTAAGGCCTTGTTTAGTTGGCTAAAATTTCTAACTCAAATGTTAGAAAGTTAGAATTTAAGATTCAGAAGACGTTTCGTTTGTTTGTGGCAAATATTCTCCAATCATGGATTAACCAGCCGAAAGATTCGTCTCACAATTTAGAACCAAACTGTGTAATTAGATATTTTTTTACCTACATTTATTACTCCATTTATGTGTCTAAAAATTAATATGATGTTGATGTGATGAGGAGAGATTAAAAAAAACTTTGCCAACTAAACAAGGGCTAAGACTGTCTGCACCGGGCACGGTAAACGTGCCCGGCAAACGCCAGCGCATTGCCATGTCATTCGTTTAGAGATAAAACGAGCTGCAGCGGGGATCGGTATCCCACCTTGGAAGCGCGCGTCGCCTGGAAGTACCGGCATCTAGTGCCTGTACCGGAGTACGAACACTGCGCACGCGTGAGAGAAAGAAAAAGGAAGGTGTCAGAGCAGCGGCGGGCCCCACTACTTTATGCGACTTAAAATTGTTATAACTGACAAATGAAAAAGCCAAATTAAAATCCGATTGCACCATTAAATTCGTTTCAATTAATCCTTCGAAACTAGATGTCACATGGATATATTTAGATAAAATTATAACTGGGCCCACAGATGGTAGTTGGTATGGAGTAGAGATATAAAGTATGGATGAGTGTGGGAGAGAATGCTGTAAAGGAGAGAATCTTGATGACTAGGATGTATAGAGGAAAAAAAGAGAAACATGAGTGCGGATAGTCTAATCTTGTAACGATCGATCGCGCGCAAAGGAAACGCCCTTGAATGCCGCCGGTTCGTCGTCGGGTGCGAGGGCACGCTTCGATCGACGCTCGTTGTGTTTATTGGTGGCCCGACTCACGGTGAGCTCGGCGGAGGCCTCTGTCTCTCGCTGCCAAGATTGCGCCTTCCGGCCGACCATGGCGTTATAGATGTCCAACGGGCCGGCCGTACCGCCCGCGTGGCCCGCCGGGTCGGCCGGGCCAGCGGCCCGCCGGGCCGACCGGGCCGGCCACGGGGCCCGCACGGCTACGGCTGTGCGGGCCGTGCCACCCTACGGGCTCGCCGCCCGCCCATGGCCCGGTCCGGTGGGTCATTTTTTCCGGCCCACGGGCCACTCGGGCCACTAATTCACGGGCGGGCCACCTGGCCGCTATGTGCAAAAAAAAAAAAAAAAAAAAAAAAAACGCCGCGTCCCCACGGCGGCATCGCGGGCCGACCAACGCCAACGCCGCCGCCTTACGCCGCCGCCGCCGGGGGGGGAGAGTGAGCGGAAGGGCGCTGGCCGCCGCGACGGGCGCCGCCGCCGCCAAGCCGAAGCTCGACGACGCCGCTTCAAGGGCAGGCCGCGACGGACGACGCCGCTTGGCGGGCGCCGCCAAGGGTCGGAGCCGCCGCCCGCCTCGCCGCCGATGGTCGCCGGGCGTAGGGAGGTGGGCGGGGAGGGAGGGAGAGTGGTGCGGTTGCCGCCCGAGAACGAGAGGAGAGGAGTGCGCGCGTGGGGGAAGAGAGGATGGGATTTTTTTTTTTTTTTTTTTTTTTTTTTTTTTTTGTGGAGAATGGAGAATGAATGGGCTGATGTCTTGTCTTTTTTTTTTTTTTTTGAGTGATTGGGCTGATATCTTCTTGGGCCTTGTAATGAAATCAAGCCATCGGCTTTTTAGGCCGGCACCGGGCCACGGCCGGGCGGCCATGGCCCGCGCACCGGCACCGGCCGGGCCGCCGTGGCCCGTACCTAACGGACCGGGCGGGCAGTGCACGGGCCGTTTTGCGGGCCTCGGACCGGGCAGCGGGCCAGGGCCAAATGGCCAACTATACATGGCGTGCATGCATGCAGCATCAGCATGCAAAGGTCCTGTGGCCTTTTAGTTTGGGTGTGTTTAGATCCTAAAATTTGGGTGTAAAATTTACGAAATTTGTCACATCGCATTAATCGAAGACGTTTCGTTTGTTAGTGATAAATATTATCCTACCATGGCGTGACTAGGCTCAAAAGAATCGTCTCGCAATGATACGCCTAAACTGTGCAATTAGTTTTTTTAATTACCTAAATTTTATAGTGGTCGGCAAACGTTTTTGGGTGCATTAAATGTTTCGATATGATGGGATGTGATAGAAATTTTGAAAACTTTTGATTTTTTTGGTTAATGTGACTAGGAAATGAACACACCGGTGCAGTGCAGGCGTGCTAGGCAGGCAGGTACTGGTAGGCAGGTGGAGTCGAGCCTCGAGCGCCAAAGAAAAATGATGGGTTTGCAGTTCCATGAGTGCAATGGCCAGTCGTACTCATGCTGATGCCCGGCCCGGTACAGCCGCGCAGTCAGGTGTGGTTGTGTGAAAGTGATCAAGGCGTAAACGAAGGTGAAGCCTCATCTGACCGTTTGCTGGTTGCAATGCAAAGTGGGACTGGGAGGAAAACTCGTGCGCTCACTGCAACACTGGGTACCCATTGGGCCCTCAAACTGGACTGCCTACAGAGAAGCCCCCCAAAAGTGGCGGCGTAGACTCGAAGGCCCAATAGGATCTCTGGTCAGCCCAGTCCTCTTAACTACTAGTACGTAGTTTATTAATGAGCCATCGTACGTCATTTGTGTTTGGGTATCCCATCATCATTTTATAGTCGGGAGAAAGCTGTCCCCAAATTGTTCGCAAAAATTTCAATATTGTGAACTGTGAGAGTCGATATCAATGTTGTAAGATTTTATCGATGGACACGTATCCACCAACCACTTGAACAAGTAGATATATATGATAATTGTTCGCAAAAATGAGATGAGTTCTCATCTCAAATGAGAGATGGATGACAAAGATGGGCAACATGCTCTCGGTCACTTTATTTTCAAGTGTGTCAAACTAAATTAATTTTTTAATCATACATAATAATGGACTCAGCAGGTTCGTTTTCTTGAAGGTTCTAGGCTTCTAGCAGAAATAGAACGCCATTTTCATTTTTTCTACCCTTTTATTTGAAATGACAGAATCCGCTTTGCTCCTAACACTCACGCTCACACGGTCTCACCTGAAAGGTAGAACTAACCTGCAGTGCAGCACTGCTGTCACCGTCCGCATCAGCGCCCAGTCATTGGGCTACTTCGTCCTCCGGTGCCGGTGATCGACGCACATCCTGCTTTCACACGTCTGTCCTGAGAGTGAAAGCCTTGGCACTACTTCATGGAGCGCATGATGAGAAAGAGGCTGTGCGATGATATACAACCCAAAACATCGAGATAACTCTAGAAAGAAGAAAGGTGCTTTTGGGCCTGGTTGCCTTGTAAACCTTTAACTGTACCCAATCTTTCATTTAATTAAAAAAAAATAGGTCGGGGGCTCCTCGATCGGTTCGGTCAAAAAAAAAAAAAAAAAACTCTAGAAAGAAGAAGGTTGGACAAAATTGTCTCGGCTTGCAAACGTCCTTTTCTCCGAAATTTAGTCTAGTGCCACACAACATATATCTGATTCCACTCTAGTATCAGGAGAGCCAGACACTGGAGCTTTAGGTTAACCAAGCACGCTAAGTTGGACATGTGGTCCGATCATATGTAGGAGAAGCTTCTAGTTTCAATTGAGTTTAGTCTATGCGGTCTCAAAAATGGATGTAAAATTAGGCATTAGGGGGCCGACCCAGGGCCCAGCGGTCCTAGGCCCTTGCCAGGCTCCTCTCCTGCTAATTCCTTAGGGCCCAATAGATGTCCCAGTAGATGACCATGGTTATACGGGATTGGTAGCGGCATACTTAAAAATCACAATTGTCTTGCCTTTGGTCCTCCGCCTTCCTACATTCGCTACTAGGTGGTCGTTTACCCAGGCACCCGTAACCACCGCCGTCCATTCCACATGTCTTTTGTAATTTTCAGATTTAGTAATGAAAATAATGAAAAAATCTCCCTTCCCACCTATCCTATAAGAGGGAAAGAGAGGGAACGTGGAGGGAGACTCTTTTACGCTCATTGTTCACTCTCACCCTGTCTTGGGTCGAAGACCCACATGAAGCACACAATATATGCAACATAAAGAAAGCAATACATATTATGTAGCAACTTATAGATTATAAGATTGTGTAATAAATAATAATAAGAAGAAGCTACCAGGGTCTGAGGCAAGTACATCCGCTGTCACCTCTCCTTTTCAATCTAGGCAAGGAGATCTACTGTCACCGCTAATGTTTTTTTATCTCTACGCAATGAGTGAAAAAGATTGAGTTTTCCTTCACCTTCCCTCTCTTGATAGGTGCGAAGTGAGTTTTTTATTATTTTTGTTGTAACAGTAGAAGGTATATAGCAGAAAATAAAGTGCAGCCAGCTTCAGCTTTTCTCCAAAGATTAGGGTATATATAAATCAAACTATGGCAACATCAATTCTAAATAGCTCTCGTTCCTATTTTCGAAAATTTGTGGCTCCACTTAATATGACTATGTGAGTCAACCTGTAGACAAAATAAGAAAAACATAGAATCTGTTCTTTGGTTGCTCGGACACCTAAATTGGCACAAAATGAGATCCTAACTTGAATAAGCATTTTATCGAACATCTAAACTTCAAGTAGCAGTACAAGGCTAGCAATGCAGAGTAAAAACAGAGGGCACATTTCTTACCCAAAAGTGAGAAAGCTAGAATCAGTTCTCCCTGCCAATCTACAATAATCCCATCTCAGCAATCTCGTTTCCCCTCTCCTTTTCCAAATCAACACATTTTCTCATTCCAATCACGTGTGTCCCGTGGGAGGGTGATGTGCTGCAACATCTGCAGAGAAACGAGAAGAGGATGCGAGAACTCACCAGGGCTGCGGAGTGCAGACCCAAGGAGCATAAACACTGCAAGAACCGATGGAGACGTGGATGGAGTTGATGAGGCTACCCACAACATTCTACTCCACTTGTTTGCTGCCCTTGGAGTAAAGCAGTTGGCCGCCTAGAGCAGCGAGGGAGGAAGAGGGAGCCAGGAGGGGTAGGCGCGCTCGCCCCGGGCCTACGGCCACCACGATCGAATGGTGTGTCGCTGCGCCAGGGCCCGCGACCCGCCACTATACATACACCTAGGGTTAGGGTTTCCTCCACCACGTCGCCCGACGACGGTGCTAGTCCGGCCCGCACGCCGTCGCGCCGCGAGGGAGGAGCAGTCGGCCGTGCGTGGACCGGCCCTCGCCGGAGGCCTCCACGTCGGGCGCCGCCACACGCGGCAGCGATGGGGCCCCGCCCTAGATGGTACGACGCTATGGGCGCCCCTCGGTCCGCGCCCGTCGGGGAGAGAGAGCGTTGGGACGAGAGAGGAAGGAGAGAGTAGAGGAAGAGGAAGCGGAGGCGCGGGCGGAGCGCGGGCGAGCCGCGCGAGGAGCACGGGAAGAGTTGGAGGTGTGAGGGAGTTTTTTTTTTTTGGCCAACAAGAGATGAGTGGTATATATTTGCTAGGCGGGGGGGGGTGGTCAAAACCCGCGGGTGGGCGGGTATCTCAGAAAAGCGCCACGAACTCAGAATTTTGTCTTCTTCGGGCGAAGGATTTTCTTAATTTAAGGAGCTAGACAAGAAAAAACTTGGTCCGAGTTATTGTTTCCGAAAGTGACTGGTTGGACAATGACATGATTTGAGGTAAAGGGAAAGATTTTTCTAAAAAAACGCGAAACGGCCCTTAGCCTTCCGATCGCCGGATCCGACGGGCCACACCATTTTGGGTGACGTGGCCACCATGAGGCCGGGTTCATGCCGCCCGCTTTAAAGCTTTGTAATAGGTGGGAAGGGATATTTTCATTATTTCCATTGCTAAATTTTGAAATTACAAAAGTAGCGAACATAGGAAGGCAGAGGAACCAGGGCAAGACAATTGTGATTTTCAAGTATGCCGCTATCAACCCGTTATTACCTATAATTAGGCATGCGCTAGAGGTAAACTGATGAGAGTAGAAATTAAAACAAAACTTAAATAGAATAATATAATCTAGTGAACTTACACTTAACTGTAGGAACTTAGAATCTCGGTAAGGCCTTTAGATGACTCAATCTTAATTGGGGATATTCAAAACCATAGCTTTAAGTTAACTAATTGACTCAAAGGGACTCCTGATGTTTTGAATATCCCCACTTAAGATTATATTTAAAACTAATTTTAGAACCAAGAAATCTAGTGACAAACTAAAATGTACTCCTTTTAAATAAAGCTATTACTATTGTATACGTGTACTGGTCATTCCCTTAAGTCGGCCCTCGATGGGCTGGTCAAATTATTAGCTAATATGGCAAAAGCGAAATAAAAAAGGGGAATTTTTCTATGGGACACTAAACATATGTGAAATTAGTTGTGGGACATTGAACTCCGCCTAGTGTCCCACAACAAAAAAATTTGTGTCCAATGTCCCACAGCTAATTCACATATTCTTTTTGTGTCCCGCAGCTAACTTTCCAAATAAAAAAAAGCAAAACTCGTTAGCTATGACGTGAGGGCAGGTAAGCAGAGACTAGATGTTCTATGCGGAACCTGCGAGCTAGTGTCGAACTCATCACTGGCGACTAGATTTGTGCTTATTTTGTCACCTCTATGTATACGAAGTCAACTAGCTCCAAGCTTGTCATTGACAATGTCCTTAGAGCGAGTACATTAAACCATATCCGCTTGGCTTATAGCGAGAGAATTGAGGAAGGCCTTGCCACGTGACCTCCTCACAAGAGCATGCTAGGAGCATTTTGTCGGATGGGTCCTATTTTTGCCCATTGATTGGGTCTAACATGCTTATTAAAAATTAATGTTTTGAATACTAGGAAGGGCAAGCTATTGTATATATATATCTTGCCTATAGATATAGTCTTCAAATTACATTGCTTGCCTATAAGCAAAATTTATTGGACTTGCTCTTAGGATAGCGCCAACACAGGCTGTTACTATCCAAATAGGCTGAGAAGAGCGAGGTGAAGCTATTTCTCTCACAGTACATATTTAGGAAAAAAACAACTTCTTTTTTGAAACCTTTATCAATGGTCTTCTCTCGTGCTACGAAAACGTGTGATAGGGTCATCACACCATCTGCCACAATGCATGCCAGGCGCTTGGAACCGGAAAATCATATTCCCGCCCATTTTGTAGGACCATGCGAAGTATATTTCCCAAAAAGATGAGGACTGAGGCCTAGGAGAGAGATAGACGTGAAAGTGTGAGAGCTGCAGCCTTGTTCGCTTGGATTTTTTTTTTTTTTTGACCCAAAGACTGTGGGGGAGATCCCACAGTAAAATTCGCTTGGATTTATTAGCCTTGCACCAGTTTTTGATGTAATGTTTTTCTCTCACACAACAAAACCATATCAGCTGAAAAAGCTGTCAACCGGAACAATTTTGATATAATGTTTACCTACATGTCGTAGAAAAATATGTATCGCAGGATAAACACGAACCTCACAACAACTCTAGAAAGGAGAAAGTTGGCCAGAATTATATTAGCTCGGCTTGCAGACGTCATTTTCTCCAGAATTTAGTCTAGCGTGCCACACAGAATATATCTGATTCCATTCTAATACCAGTACAACTGCATAGCCAGACACTGAAGTTTAACGTTAACCAAGCACTAAGTTGGACTTGTGGCCACATCAGATGCCACAGTAGTCTAAGTAGAAGAAGATTCTGGTTCCAATCGAGTCTATGCGTTGCCGCTGCCGAATTCTGATCCGAGGTTGACGACGGCGACGGTTCTCCACTGGTTTTCTACGTCTGTAAGTGTACGACACCTGACCTGACTAAACGTGCACGTACGAGACCGGGCAGAGGACATCAGGACAAGCAAATTGGTTGGCTCACCAGCAAAAGACGAACCGGCGCGGCGCGCGGTGCACCACGCATTGCCCAGCTTGACATGCATATGCACGGGACCGCAGCGAGAAAAACTGCGACGAATCGACGATGACGGGCTTGATCGTGAGGACGGAGAGGACGCACGTACGGACTCAGTGGCCGGCTGCCGATTAGCTTGGCCGGCCGCCGGCCCACTAATCGTCGGCGAGTACCAGTCTTCCAGAGCTTTCTAAACGTGTCGTCGACACGCCATGTATACTTCTCTTGTTCGGAAATATAGGAGCTTCAGGATTTCACAAATTTCATTCTCTTCGGGATTTTGGTTTGCAAATCTGTAGGCCGGCCATGGACATAGTGTTAGCGTGCACGGTTTCTCTCTCTCTTTCATCTCCTCTTCTTTGTTCTGTGAGCAAAAGTTGCAGATGTTCCTGTCGTCTGCTTGCTTTCTGAACTCAATTATTAGGATACCATCATCGTAGGCGACCGAGGCCACAGCATCCTGCTGTTAGAAGAAGCGACGGGTGAACGAACGAAACCTCTGAAACGTACACCAGTATTAGCAACAGGCACGTACAAGGTACAATTAAGAGTGTGTGCAAACATGGAAAAAATGATTAATACTGCCCGCGTACGGTGTCTGCTTGGATTATGTTCGACACATTGCCGACCAGACAAGTAGCTTCAGTGAATCAGCGTGCAAATCATTTCCAAATTAAAAAAAAAACATTTACGAACTATCCCACCCACCCCGCCACCCCCAAAAAAAAAAAAAAAAAAACTCCCCGGCGCGCCCACTTCCAGAAATTAGTAAAGTTGTTCGACTGTGTTTGATACTTTTTTTAGAAAAATTGTATTTTCAGACAGTAGTTTCCTTTACAGTTTATAGCTACAAAATTAACCATTTTAAATTACTTTTCAATACAAATCCAATCATAAAATTGTTTACAAAAGAATTATATGTACTTAGTTTAATTGCTAGTTGTGAAATATGTGAGAAAAATAAGGAGGAGTGGTGATCCTTGGAAACATTTCAATGGGGACATTGGTGATCGGTGAGTCACCAAACCTTAGGGATATATCTTGTGTTACCCTCTACTAGTGGTTAGCATAATATTCTTGCTTGTGTAGTTTCTTAGCTCTAGTCTAGTGTTAGCTTGCCGTCTACCTTGGCTTGCTAGACTTGTGTAGGGTTGCTTGAGCTTAGCTAGCATTTGCTTGTTGTTCTAGTTGTTTTGCTAGTTCTTAGCGTGTTCTATCGAACGCCACACTAAATCTAGTTGGTCACTGTCGCTACCACCGTTAATAGTTGCAGTGGACGTCCTCTTCTCTCTCATCCGACTTTGTTTCCCTCTCCCTTTTCCCCACACCTAGGTCGTGTACTCCGATTTAGATCTGGTGGCAATTGGTTGTTAACTTGTCAGTAGATTTGCATGGTCCTTTGGAAAGTGTTGGTGATGATATCATGACTTTTGGGGCTTTTCTCTTGCTAGTAGTTTCTACACTGTTCGTGACGGTAGTCGTGCTAACCCTTAACATCTTGAATACTAGCTCTAACTGTTAGAGTTGGTCGATAGTTTTATGTCTATGCTCACAGTGGTCTAGCTGGATGGATGTGTCTAGATTGACAAGGACTCGCTAGTGAAAACCATGCTAGGCCATTGGATGGCTTCGATAACGGCGATGGCCATTGTTTAGAATGTAGATTTACATTCATTTCCTACTTTTGTAGGAGGGCGATAAAGCTTTATAGGCTTTGTCCATATCATGACACTTCGTTGTAGAAGAGGATAGGAGAAATATATCGTGCTATTTTTCGCTAGATTGTAGTGGACAGGTGGTCTTGAGCTGATTATCGATTGAGACCTAGATGCTCAAAGCCTTTTCGGTATCGCTATTCTTTCTCCTTTGTTTCTTACAAACTTTATTTGTAATAATATATAAGTTTCATAGTTGATATACCTATGATATGTGTATATATACTATATGAAAGTTATTTTTTCAATAGAAACAGTTCTATTTATATATTTTGAATCGGAGTAAATATCTACTAGTCCCTATACAATTTTCTTGGCACCGTGACTTCCATGGAATAGAGGGGCAAAGCTAGTGGACACAATCCCACAACATCGTTTGGTCGGTTCAATGTGTCCTTGTGCAACGTGGACTTTACCGGTGGCTGCAGGAATGACAAGAATCTGAAATTCCTGCTACACTACAAAGTCTATACAAAACTATGGTGGCACAATATTGCTGACGGTGAAACAAATTCACACGAACATGGCTGCGTTCATATCGCCTTCTGGGCCCGGACGTGCCGGATGCAAACAGCACATAAGGTTGCAAACGGCAAACCAATCCCTCCATCTCAGCGTTATCATGCCACGTCAGAAAAGGTATGGACTATGTAGTCTATATGGAGAGAGACAGCGGCAAAAGGTTCAGAGAAACAGTGTGCAAAACAGCGTTGGCATCATGCTCGCCAAGAACTCCTCGTGCCTAAGGTTTAGCTCGTGTTGAGGCCCACCAATCTCGTTGAAAAATAACACTGATTCAAATATTCAATGTTCGGTTTATTCCTCATTCCGAACCTGTCCGAAATAGCATGATGATAAAACCTAATTTGATAGACCGCAAAATGTTTTCACTGGAATGCTTGATTAAGATCCAAACAAAGTGCGCAAGGACAACTTGTTAAAACTCATATATTTGTTTGTTGGGTTCTTTGTGCACTAGCAACAGTTCACTGAAACTTTCCATTGTTAGGCAAAGGCGATGACATATAATTTCTTCATGGATTTAAATTTACATTATGTCCATATATGTAGAAAAACAGTGTATCAGATAAGTATGAAGAATTTTCCATCACTTACGTATTGAACTTAATTTGTCCTATATCTGATACCATATCAAAGTATATCTGGTTATACGTGGCCTATGAAAAGATTGAATGTTTTGTTTGGTTTGTGCCTATATAGCTTATGATAACTACTATCTCTCCATCATGAGAAGGAGTATAACTCTTGGCAAAATATTCAGTGCAAACACTTCTTCGGTGCAATCATGAAAACCCTAGAACTTAGGAGTTCAGTACACCTATTTTAATTTTCAGAGATGTGGTTTGATATTTGTAAATAGATGGAGGAGTTGTACTCATTTTTAAAGAAAACAAAACCCTTTGAAAAAGCATAAATGTTGATATTTTAATTTTCTCTAAAAATACAATCAATCTATTAGTGTTCTATTTCTAGTGGATTCTAATACTAAAACTAAATACAGCCAACAGGGTGGAAGAAGAGAACCACGATTTGCTCCTCACCAACTTTCCCTGGCCAGCAGCCCCTTTCCCTATTTTCCTTTCACTCAAAAAAAATAATTTTTGAAACGTGACGCAGCCAGCAGCCACAACTGATGCTTGCTTTATTTACAGGCAGCTTCACTCTACTCTAGTGTTGCCTCCGCCCTCTCCACCATTGCTTTTAAATCGCCCCGACCCCCTACTTCTCTCTTTCCACGCCATTATTCCTGCTCTCAGAGCTGCTCGCTCTCCAGTCTCCACCCACATCCTCTCCAGTCCTCATTGCCTGCAGCAGGCCTCTTCTGCATCTGGTGCGCCGCCGCCCAGTGCTCGCACTCGCACCACCACTCCGGCGACATGTCGAAGGTACGGCGCGCTCCCGCTGCTCGCATTGATCGTGATCTGGTTTATCTCTTTATGCCATTCCAGTGCACAAAGCTGGTCGCCTTTCCAGCGGCACGGGGAGGATCTTGCTTTGGAATGATTCGTTTTGCTTTTCTCTGATGGACGCACTCTGCTCATCTCTGCTTCCATCCCTGTTCGACTTCTGGATGCAGAAAATCGTGGTGAAGCTGCACCTGCACGACAACAAGGACAAGCAGAAGGCCATCAAGGCTGTCTCGTCGCTCATCGGTAGGTAATCATGGCAGCAGCCAGCAGCAGCTGCTGCTTGCTCCTTCTCCTTCTTATTATTGTCTGTTTGCTGATCTGATTGTGCGTGCGTTTTTGCTTGCAGGCATCGACGAGATATCCGTGGACATGGCGTCGCACAAGATGACGGTGATCGGCATGGTGGACCCGGTGAACGTGGTGAGCAAGCTGCGCAAGGCGTCGTGGTCGGCGACCATCGAGTCGGTCGGCCCGGCCAAGGAGCCCGAGAAGAAAGAAGAAGGGGAGAAGAAGGACGGCGGAAGAGGACGGCGAAGGAAGGCGGCGGGGGAGAAGAAGGACGGCGAGGGGGACAAGAAGAAGGAAGGCGACGACAAGGACAAGGACGGCGACGGCAAGAAGCCGCCGCCGACGGAGCAGCAGATCATGGCGGAGCTGATGAACCAGTATCGGGCCTACTACCCACCGTACTACCCGCCGGCCATGATCACCCCTACCCCCTACTACGTGCAGAGCATGGAGGAGAACCCCAACTCCTGCACCATCTGCTAGGTAAAACATTTACCATTCTGGCTGCTGCATGATGAGGTAATTAATCAAGTTAAACCCGATTATTAGTTACTAGCTGTGTGTGTGTGTGTGCATGTATGTATGCGTACACCTTATGGCACGGATGATCGATCTAAGAAGGTCAAGCTAGTGTTGAACCGTGCAATTGCGACGTTTACCGGTTTTCGTGTGGTGATGGTCCAATGGAGGATACACAGCGTGTCTGTACATGTAGAATAACACGCCTGCGGTATATTGTGTAAGTGAAACTTTGCTTTCTGGGATAATCAGATGAGCTGTATTGTATGTAGGTACAATTTTGGATTTTATACGAGTATTATCGATGCATGTTTGTGTGATATATGTGAATCACTAATGTGCTATTCCGGCAAGCTGAAGCTTGTTCAAGGCCATGAAAGGCTTGGAAAACAATATACTACATAGTAACACTGACAAGTGGGGCTTATGACTATATGCTTTTATTTTTGCCTTTATCCTTTTTCGCCGTCATGCCATCTCATGCTCTTCCTCTTCGTCATGCTCATGCTCTTGGATTAACAGAGAAACAGAATCTTGATACGCCATATAATGCCAACCAAGAAATGCTTTTTTTCACAGGTTATTGAGGCTTGGTTCTACAACAAGTTGAACAAGAATTGCAAGTTTCAAATCAGGACAGAGCAAAAAACACACAGATATGCTAAACGATAGCAACTGGGAAAGAGTGCCAAGCCGACAACTCACACATATCACTCTCATAGTCCCGTAGACAAGCAAATACCCACTGTCCCACGTCTCTACTATCTTGAAAATTGAAATTACATCACATAGTGCCATAGTGGCCAAACATATTGGATGTCATAGCACCAGTATAATACGTATCATCAGTCAGATCAGCGAGCTATATATTATTGACTTCATTCCCATTTGGAGCTAGATTCACATTCCAGTATTTCATGGTCAGGTTCGCCTGAAGTTTTCATCAAAACCGCTCATTCAAAAGTCTCAAACAGCTGAATGATCTGGCTTAAATTACTCATATTTTTACATTAGAGTATCATTAGTCCGTAACTCCATAGCCATAGTTTAATCAGGGGCGCCGCAACAAGGTAGTATTAAGTTAGTACAACTCGCATGCCTGTTGCTATAATCTTCACAGAGGAAACAACAAAGATACAGAGCTCACCAATTCTTCTGACGTCAGGTCGGTCCAGCACATCTGAAGAAGAAGAAGAAGAACGGAATGGAATTTTTGGTAATACTCAACATGGAAATACCAAGGAGATGAAAGGGATAGGGGCGTTTGCGCACACGATTGTGCCTAATTGCATTGCATCCACGAAATGGAGTGCAGGCGTGGCAACTGTCGAGTGACGAAGGAAATTTTGGATGGTCTCAACCAAAACCACTCGTTTCTCTTGTCTGAAAACATTTGGGTGCTGGTGAGCTCGGATGATCAGGACGTTTCAGACTTATCTGACCAAATGTCAACTTGCATTTTGCCGGGAGTGGATCAAAATCAAAATCTAAAATTCTAAACCTGAACATGCTGTGTCTTTCCTTGTGCTGTAGCAGCTGGGCACTGAAGTTATCTGAAAAAGAATGGAAGGACACAATACAAATTCACAAGGAACTGTTCCGGCTGTAGATCCTAATCATTCTTTTAATGGAACGTAGATCCTAATAATTGGGCAGTATTGCTTCAGTGGTTCTAGGAATCCATCACAACGGTTCAGCATGCTGTCTTTCTCCAACAGTAAAATGGTCATTGGTCAGGCCAGTCGTCAGTTTTTTTTTTTAGAATAAAAAATGCCTGCGAGCCTGCGATGATTAGGTCCCTTTTGGAAAATGTCTTTTTGTTTTAAAAAAGGAGTTTAACCTTTTAGTACTGAAAAGGTATTGTTAAATTAAATCATAAAGTTAAAATACAAAATTAGTAAACTGTGCTTTTATTAGGTCAGCAGATGAAGATAAGATAGGCCAGCAGATGAAGTTCACGCAGAGCTAATCAGGGCAAAGCAATGAATCTCCTAATGGCACAACTCTATTTGGAACTATTTAAATAAATTAATAAAATTAAAATTAACTTAAAATTCAAATGAAATTAAACTGGAAAATTTATTCTAAAATTCGATTAAATTGTTGGGGCCCTCCAATTAGGAGAGCGCCCTCCAAAAATAGGCGTATGCTGCTATTTGCGGCGCACACACGGTATTCTTTAGTAAAAGGCGAAAGAATAGTTCGCTCTGTGTGCACCGCGCAGCTGCGTGCTTCAAAAGGTAGCCCTGCTCCTCATTTTATTTCATTCCCTCGCCTGCACCTCTCACTGCTAAGCGATATGGTACGAATCACTCCCACACCCACCCTCCCTCACTACCATTTGTTGGAAGATGATCTGGGCCGCTGGTAAATCGTTGTTATTCTTTGGGGTCTCTCTCTATTGGGCCGTTCATATTGATCTCTTAATGGGCCGGTTGGCCAGCGTTGGCAGCGCCTGCCAGAGTCCGTTTGATAGGTGGTGATATAGCTGAGAACGAGCGCTAGCTCGGCTGGTCGTATCGCTGGTGTGCGAACGGCTGGTCGCGAGTTCGATCCCTGGATCGCTCGTGTTCTCACCGGGAACAGTAGGTTCCCAACCCAATCTTCGCTCGGACAGTATGCGTATGGCGTTTTCTTCGGCGTGGTTCGTTCAGGGGAATACGACGCACCGCGCCGCTCACGGAGTCGGTGATTCGGTGATTTTCGAAAAGGACGCGATCTTCTCGAAATGCGAGTGTAGTTGTAGGTCTGATTATACACGAGTGGTGTGTGTGAGGTGTACGTGTGTAGTGGTGTGTGTATGTACGAACAGATACTACTACAATTTTGCGAGATAAGAGCAAAAAAAAAAAAAGGTGGTGTGATATAGCCTGGACCCGCTCCTCTAACATTGCATGATGATATCATGATGCGTCCATTCAACAACGTGCTGTAATAACTTAGCTAAAACAAAACATAAACGGTTGTGACGTATTTTCCATGTTTATTTTTTCTCGATTAAATAATCATGCGTTCCCTAAACTAAAATTTAGTAGGAAGGGTGTGTAAGCAAGTTTATCATCAAGATATGTCGCATTTTGCTTATATATCCTCAACAACAACAACAAAGCGTATGAAAAACATAAATACTCTCACAATTCTAAACTATAAGACATTTGACTAAGTTTGATCACTCATTTTATTCAAAAAATTTATGCAAACATATTCAGATTTATGTTACTCTTGAAAAACTTTTATTAAGCAAGCCACAACAAAAGAAGTGACATTTTACACAAATTTTTTTTGAATAATATGACCTGGTCAAACTTGGGGTTAAAAGGGTTAAATGTCTTATAATCTGGAACAGATTAAGTAGATTTTAAGAAGATTGCAAAAGCACAAAAAGGCATGCATCAATTTGAGCCTTTATTTACTCTGTCCATCTGACAATTTGATTTTGGTGGTGTGATATTGTAAATATAGCTCACTATTACTATATACGCATACACGGTGCTAGGGAAAGGCTGCTCCACTGGATTTTGGAATAGAAGATAGATCCAGGGGCGAGCAGTCAAGGATATAGCGCCATCACTACTAGACTTTGTCAATTGCAGAAGCATTGCAAGCACGAAGGTCGTTGCGGGATTGCCTGGTAGGCATCACTACGTCAGTCACGCGCCAGTACCTCAAGTTATGGGATCAAGTGATGTAGGTGCAGCTTAGCGAGGTGAAGATCGACTCGTATGGAGATGGACGCCAGATGGGAAATGCTCCTCCAAATCCACCTACCAAGCTCTATAGATGACTTCTCATTCGATACCTGGTGGTACCAATGGCGATAGAGATGGCACGGGGACAGAAGGAAGGGGGCCGACACCCTATTCACCCTAGAGGCATGGGAAATTAGAAAGAGAGAAATGCAAGTTGTTCCGCAGCGCCCCCATTAGCCACCAGTGTCCACCATACTGCCGATCAATGGATCGAAACCGGGGCATGGAAGCTTGGTTGTTTAGTACGTGAATAGTCGACGTAGATCATGAGTGAGGGGAGGGTGCGCTTTCACGTTAATATTTGATCCTCCCGGAAAAGCACATCAGCGCATTTGTAAAAAAAAACACTGTATATAAAGATGTGCAAATCTTTTGCATATTCGAGAAAAAAAAAACTATATACACATGAAAGTGTCAGTAAATTTGTTGAATTACTATACCGAGAAAATATTTTCATAACGAATCAAGTAAGAGATGAAACCATTATGCCATGTGTTGCCGGTGAGATACTGACTTCGCCACACCTTAATTTTATCTCGTCTCCGGCCACTAGTTGACTCGATGCTGCTCTCAGTCTCTCATTCATAGACAGCAGTTCGTCATTGCCAAACTGAAAATGACAAAGACTCTGCTTCCTTGCACGCAATATACACACACGAATCACGCTCATTTTTCCATCTAGTATATTAGACCATCACACTCACTAGATCTTTGTAACTCCGATTCCACAACTCTAGCTCACTCTCCCAGCAATCACTCTACCTACAAATCCCCGGTGCATAGTACTGCACATGGACAATGGTCAGCTCACCAGTGCCATCGATCTCTATCAGCCGGTGACTCCTACGCCAACTTTCTTTCGCCGGCATGGCGAAAGGGAGGCAACCCCGTACCTAAATCTAGAACCAATTTGATGTGATTCGAGCTCGGAGTCGCCGAAAATAAACAACGTTCCAGGGCCTCTGGATTCCGGGTCCTGCTCACCTACACGGGCCGCTCGTCTCAGCTTTCCTCCCGCCTTAGCTCACCTACAAAACAAGTGTAAAATCACGTCAGATCATCACCGTGTCGTGTCCTCGCCCGTACCCCGGTTGGTACTCTAATCTCAGCTGAGTGCGGTCAATCTGGTTGTTTCAGGTTCCCCCTTCTTTTAAACCCCTTCATTTGTGGTGAGCTAGCTCTAGT
This sequence comes from Hyparrhenia diplandra, assembly GCA_015847255.1. Taxonomy (NCBI): domain Eukaryota; kingdom Viridiplantae; phylum Streptophyta; class Magnoliopsida; order Poales; family Poaceae; genus Hyparrhenia; species Hyparrhenia diplandra. The sequence goes on from JADLZK010009176.1 coordinate 24,973, forward strand.
AGCTAGTGTGCATAAGGATGTTCAGATTGTGGTTACTGGAGAATTCGTTGATTCAGTTACTCACACCGAAGTACTTACTCGTACTACTCTACAGTAAACCTGTACATATAGGAGTATAATGGCTTTATGTATACGTGTCTGTGCACGGAAGGTTTTCTTTTGTCCCTGCTCCTGGAGCACGTATTTTTGGGATATGGACGACAGTGCAAAGCAAAGCAGGAACGCTACCAAGATCCTCCGGCCGGTCGGTCCAGCAGGTACAACATTACATTTACTCCACTGCACACACATTGTGTGCCGGCCAGAAAGCCAGACGTGTACACCGCCATGTGCGCTTGTACGCGCTGCAGCAGAATTCCTCTCACAAAGGGGTGGTGTACGCTGACGCAACGTGCGTATGCAGTATGGTTGAGATCTTCGCCTCTCCCAGTCGTGTACCTGCAAACCGTATTAACAGGAATTCACACGCGGCGAGAGCTTGTTTGTTTGTGTTGCCGAGGCGAGGCTGTGGTGGTGCACTCCGCCGCAGCGCAAGCAAGCACCGGCTAGCTCTAGCTGGGGGGCCTTGAAAGAGTCCTGTGGCGTCCGATGGCCGATGGCAGATGCTGTTGCTGCGCCTCGTGACTGCCGGTCAGGGCGCACAAGCGTCAACAACAATGGGCAGCTGGGCTTGTGCTTTCGCTGTCTCCTTGTTGTTTTGTTTCCTTGGACGACCTGGCCTCCCTCCAATTTCAAGGAGGGAAAAAATAGAGTAATACTGTACTGGTACTATAAAGAATATACAAGAATAGCAATGGTGGTACAGTAGTACTCCCACCTCCGATTGGTGAAAGTGAAATAATAATGGTCTCTGATTTCACCATTAATTTTCTTTTATTTTACTACAGGCACCAACAGAGATCCTATGGGCTGGCTGCTGGCTCCCATGGGAAGGAAGGACAGGTGCAGGCGCTGAGCAGAGCTTACTTGGGCCGCCTGCCCGCTGCGCCTACTGCTCGGTTGCTACCCCCAGTCCAGAGCCCAAAGCCAGCCTCCTCGCTCGCGTCGCACCAGTTGGCCGTGTCAGTTCAACAACCACCAACCCCTGCGCTTTAATGCCAGACCACCTTCAATTCACTCACTCGCCGCGCACCGCTCGCTCGCTGCTGCTTCACCTCCTTTACCACCGGTCCACCACCCCCTCCCTGCGTCGCTAGAGCCTTCTGGTTGCTCGCTCCTCGGTCGTGGACATGGGCGCCGCGGCGGCGCGGTCGGCATTGGCGTCCGCGGGCCGTGCGGCGAACGAGGCCGTGAGCCTGGTGGTGTTCCTGCTGCTGGACGCGCTGGAGCTGCTGTTGTGCGTCGTGTACAAGGTGGCGGACTACGTCGTGGAAGGCGCGTGGCGGCCCTGCTACTGCTCCCGCTCCTCCTCCCCGGCGTCGGCGGCCACGGGCAAGATCGTCGTCGCCGAGCGCGGAGGATCCAAGGTCGTCAGCATGCTGTCCGCCACCAGGCTCCACCTCGAGGACATCTCCGACACGCTCTACACGCGGCCCTCCGTGCTCGCGTCGTGCGCCGCGTCAGCGTCGGCGTCGCCGTCCTCCTCCACGCGGCGCGCGGGGGTCACCGTGCACTCCGCCATCGTGCAGATGCTGCGGGGCAAGGTCGGCGGCGGCGGCGTCGACGACGGCAAGCACAGGCCGTACCCGTCGCCGCGCTGGTCCGACTGCCACTGCGCCAACTGCAACCCGGCCGACACGGACCGCCTCTTCGTCCACGTCGAGGCGGCGCCGCCGTACGGTCCGCTGGCCTGCCGGCCTGCCGCCATTACCAAATAGCAACAGGCACCGCCATTTGTTTATATTAATACTCCATGCCTCGCAGCTGGCGGCGCGTCGACGGAGGAGGACGTGCTATTCATCCACGGCTTCATCTCATCGTCGGGGTTCTGGACGGAGACGGTGCTCCCGCACGTGAGCCCGGCGGCGCGTTCCCGCCGCCGTCTCTTCGCCGTGGACCTGCTGGGTTTCGGTCGCAGCCCGAAGCCGGCGGACTCGCTGTACACGCTGCGCGAGCACGTGGAGATGATCGAGCGGTCGGTGATCGAGCGCCACGGCGTCAAGTCGTTCCACATCGTGGCGCACTCGCTGGGCTCCATCCTCGCGCTGGCGCTCGCCGTCCGGCACCCCGCCGCGGTCAGGTCCCCTCACGCTCGTCGCGCCGCCCTACTTCCCGGTCCCCCGCGGCGAGGCCGCCGGCACGCAGTACGTGCTCCGCACCGTGGCGCCGCGCCGGGTCTGGCCGCCCATCGCGTTCGGCGCCTCCGTCGCGTGCTGGTACGAGCACCTCAGCCGCACCGTCAGCATCGTGCTCTGCAAACACCACCGACTCTGGGAGCTCGCCTTCCGCGTCTTCACACTCTACAGGTAAGTACTCCTACGTGAATGATTACGAAACGCAAATCCTTCCAATTCAGTACGCATCTGCGAGGTGAAATTAGGTCAGCGACCGACCGGCCCAACGGCGTTTTCTTTGCAGCCTCCTCCAGGAGGTTTTGGATAATTGCCCATCTTCCATTGGTTGGGTTTGATTTGCACGAACCAACAGAATTTGTTACGACTAGCCCTATCCCCTAATCAAGGGGAGATCACAATCATATCGATAGGATCTCCAGGGTACTCCAGTGTCCACTCCACTCTCTTCGTACTGCAGCATTTAGGAGCTTGGCAGGGGGCCCACACCCAGCCTGCACCGCTGCGTCGATGTGATCAATGGCAGTTAATAGGGGTGCACAGGAACCAGTTGACTGCGGTCAGCTGTTGGGGTGCTTTGGTGGAGGGCCAGCGGGCCATCTGCCGGTCCACTGCCGGCGGTGTCGTACTGCCGTGTGGCGTGGTGGCATGGCCGGCCGCTGACCAAACCTCCAGCTATGCTCCAGCTACTCGGCTGGTTTCTCTGATGAATTTCCTAGTGAGCTCTTGCACCGTTCCAGTTTGAAACTCGTTTTAATTTCATCATAAGTAAAAAAAAAAACCCTAGTTTTGATGAAATTATATAAAAAAATTGCCCAAATTATCAAAGAAGGTTCAGTGCAGACATCATGTAAACATTTTTCATGGAGCATTTGTTTGATTATCAAAAATAAGTTTGAGCTGAACAAAACTGAAACAGTAAAATAGAGCCACTGTCAAGACTCAGGGGCGCTCAACCATTTTCTACGAAATCTCTGTTAGGTTGGTACGAATATGGTTTAAAAATGTTTTATGTTCAATTGGTTTCCAACGCTTCACAACGTTATGCTGGAGAGATCAACATACTTCCGTAGGAACAAAAAAAAAAATTATCCTTCATTTTTAGTGCCAACCAACAATAGGCGTTTTTTCACGAAAAAGGTGCATCATCGTATTAATGTCTAAAGATAACGAACGTAGTCAGTCGTTCTTTATTTGGTTGTACTGTATAAGCTTATTTAGCCATTAATTTTCAAATACCCTCTCTTCCAGCAAGATTTGGTTAAGCGTGCCATAATAGGGGTGGATACAGATACAGTTCATCTCTGTATATTCAGATGTAGCCTTTGGGGTGCATCTGCATGAACAAGAATTCGATGTACTACCCCAACTAGCAACTTAATAAATCAAAGCAGGGTTTGGTTTGACTGTTTGAGAGATAGGGTTATTTTTGGTTAACCAACCATTCGCCGTGCTCTTAATGGGCAGGGTACGGACCTACCTGATGGACGGCTTCTTCTGCCACACCCACATCGCGTCGTGGCACACCCTCCACAACATCATCTGCGGCAGCGCGGGCAAGATCGACCGGTGCCTCGAGGTGGTCAGGGACCAGCTCACCTGCGATGTCACCGTCTACCACGGCAGCGACGACGAGCTCCTCCCCGTGCAGTGCAGCTACGCCGTCAAGTCCAAGATCCCGCGCGCCCAGGTGAAGGTCATCGACGGCAAGGACCATGTCACCATCGTCGTCGGACGCCAGAAGGACCTGGCCAGGGAGCTGGAGGAGATATGGGACAGGAAACGGTGAGGAAGGGAGATTGCTGCTCTGCTCTGCTGGGTAGTTTATACTGTACGATGGTGATGAAGCCACACAAGAGTGTTAAGAACACAACCTCATGATCAGGTTAACAAAAGGATTGATGGGTCTTGGTAGAAGAAGATGATGGCTGCCAACAAGCAACAACGAGAGTTTCCTAATGGAGGCTACAGGAAGGAAGTGTTAAGGGAAGACGGGCTCGAGAGAAATGTGAAGAGTACCTAATTACATTTACCCCTTTTTTTTTGTTTATTGTTTTTTTCAGACTCGTTCTCAGGTTTTCATATTGAAGGCCGAGAAAAATTCTTGCACGGCCTGTGTGTAATTATGATATATAAATGGTTAGTCGTTTCTGTTGTAATCCCTGAACAGAAAGTGACATGATCCGATTTGTGGAGCTTGTGTACCTTTTCTTCTCTGCTTTCTGGTCCATTCCTCCCCATTTTTATTCTTGTTAGTCTTACCCGTGCAATCCTGCAAGACATAAAACTGTGTAATAATATACATTGAAAAATGAATCATATCATTCATATTCATATATGAAACAATTACGAATCACTCAAATAGTACCAGAACTGAGTTTTTGACGTCTTGAATGCTCGATGCTTACATCTCAATACTTATCCTACGAAAGAACCCAATCAATATTCCAATAATCAATATAAATATATATGAAGACGATCCAAGGAACCATCGTGAGATTGAACATCCACTTTATTCCCATCAAATCCCATGCCGTGGCTACGACTACGAGTGGTCGGTCCACCTCAGATCTGGCCTCTGAGATGGTATAAAGTCTCTGCGTCAACCTGCAGAGATCAGAGCAAAAGTTTGCCAATACCTTGCTGTACCCTGCGATTCTGCGTGTATATTAGTTGCCTCAATGGTTTTTCCATAAATGATGCAACGAAGCTGGGAATGCCCCCCAACATGCTTCAAAAATAAATATACACATGTCTTCTCACAGCGTAGCAAAATCAATATGCCCACTGTCCAACTCCTTCCCATCAACTGTTTCCTAATCTTTACCTGATATATGAGATCATAAGAGCCGACCATAGAAGGGCGATATAGATAAAAGACGCAGATACAGTGCCCCCACCTCGGGCCACAGCTTGCTGTACTCGTGCAGATTTATTACAGCCTGCACAACAGAACGACGCAAACCTAACAACTCGCCACAATGTGCTACAGTGAGCTTAAGCAGTGTTGCAAGAGTTGACTGGACTAAATGGCTGATGCAGGGCAGACATGTAAAGATTTCACAATGTGCTACAGTGAGCTTAAGCCTGCTCATTCAATACAAGTGCTCTCTAAATCAATCCTCCCGTGCCCACCCCACCACCCAAGCCCAGGCAAGTAGCGGACCACAAGCCCTGGACAGTGGCCTTATGCACCATCTAGGGTTCCTGTCGTTCAAGAACTGTGCAAAGCACGCCTGCATAAGAACAAGAATGAAAGTAATCAAGGCTGTAGACACGTCCCAACCAAGCTAGGTCGTTGGGAGTGATTTAGATCCCTTCATGACACTTGCAGCAGCTACCTCAGTACAGATGTCTGTTCTGCACAAGAATTCAGATTGCAATGATAAGTAAATGATATCAGTTACAGAAGTTATTTTTAACAAAATGGACCAGATTAGATCTGGAGATCGAAACACATACCTGTAGTCCTGGACTCGGATTTTCTATGGAACATACATACTGAAATTAAGCCCTTAAGGCGTTTCCTACTGGATAACCCTTGTCCAGCAGGGAGAGCATAGGAAACTGCTGCAACATTTATAACAACTCAAGAGCCCTTGTCCAGCAGGGAGAGCATATGAAACTGCTGCAACATTTATAACAACTCAAGAGCGAGCACACAAGATACACGTGAGGAGGCACAGTAATTAATAAAATAATACATCAAGAGAAAGCTGTGCAGAGTAATTAACCTAGTCAAAGAACTCAGTGGGCAAAAAACCTAGATACCAGCTGTGGAGGATTATGCTACCGAATCTTGTGGGAGCAAAAACTTTAGACAAGAACTCCAATAGGAATTAGTATCAGATACACCCTGGGTAGAGCTCAACAGCCTCAAGAAAAATAATAAACAAAGAGCTTTATAGGGTCTCAAGAAAAAACAAAGAGCAATACCAAATGGCATGGGTAAACATCTGAAACATATTTGAGAAACAAACATGTAATGCAGTTACTAAAACCTGATGCATGGTAATGCTCCCTCCATTCCAAATTATAAGACGTTTTGACTTTTCTAGATTCACAGTTTTTGCTATGCACCTAGATATACACTATGTCTAGATACATAGTAAAAACAATGTATCTAGAAAGACCAAAACATTTTATAATTCGGAGCGAAGAGAGTAGTAAACATCCAACTTGCAGATCTGTAGGACATCTAAGAGGAGAAAGTAAAGTTCTACCATCAGAGCTCCGGATACATGATACAAAAAGAATAGAAACATGGTGCCAAAGTATATAAAAGAAAACATGAAATTTACTGGAAGGTCAAAAGTAATACAACATGGCAGTGTGTAACTGAATAAACTTTTCTGCCTTGACTCCATGCAAATATTCTGGCAAAACTTTAATCATCTGGGAGGGTCAAATGAAAATCAATCATACCATACAATTATACTCCCTCTGTTCCAAATTATAAATCGCTTTAACTTTTTTAGTACATCCATTTTGCTACGTTCTAGATATAATAATATGTCTAGATACGTAGTAAAATAGATGAACCAAAAAAAGTCAAAAGTGACTTATAATTTGGAACAGAGGAAAGAAACATATAGAGAGACACAAATCAACTGGGGAAGTTCGGGGGGAAAAACATCTTTTAGGGGGCAATCATTTAGCATTCAAGAATCATCAAGGGGGCTCATTATAAGCAGCCAAGGATATACAAAGGGCTGCAAATCTCTGCCAAACTGCAGCCTTTCTATAAGTTAAACGCTTGTTAGAAACTGCAAAACTGTACAACAAAGAGAGAAGAGGATCTACTTTGGAGAAGTTAACTCTGAACAACGAACAGGATTAATCCGCTAGGCTAGACTGAACTACCGCCATTAAAGGTGCAAAAGCCCTCATTGCATATGAGACCACGCTGAATCCCGGGATCTTCATATGCCACTTCATCAAGCCACAGAAACTTAACTTGGCATCCAAGCTTACTGCATGCACAACATGCTTGTCGAGTGCACAGAGGTCTAAACTTTTGACTGACCTATAGCTACGATGATGGAAATGATGCCTATCTAAGTACAGAATTACATGGTGTTGATCTGGTCAATGCTCTTCTGGACCACGCTTATAGTCTGGGTAATAGGTGCCCTTGCTGATCTTGTGGCGAAACTGATGAGTCATGCTGGCTTCTGAAGTGAGGTTTTAGTTCACTTGGATCAACAATCACTGACTGATAGCTTGGTGTTTTAAAAGAGTGTAGATTCCTTTGCACAAAACACCTCACTACACATGTGGACCTTAAGGTCTGGCAGACTTGCTAACAACATGCAAATGCTTGTCAACCATTTTGTTCACAAAGGATTCAATCTGCATGGATGGTAAACACCATGAGTAAAAACACATAACATTATTCCAATTAATGTAAAAAAAATATAAGAAGGCATTATCACTGTGCAGAATGGCACCTCCTGTGGCCAGAAGCCGGCAGAAGTCAACAGAATAATGGTCATCATTGATAGAGAGCTATGTCGTATTAGCAAGGGTCTGGATAGAACTATAAAACATTGGTAAGTGAACATTGATGTACCTTAACTTTCCTTTTAGCATCAAGAAACTCAAGAGTAGTCATCGATTTCTCTCCTTCTGAGCATGTTTCAATGATCTGTTGAGGCCAGACAAAAACAGAGACTACTGTCAGTATTATTACTATCATCGCCTAAATTGATCGCAGAAAAATGATGAAAATAACATTAAAAGAGAATAGACACAGTGTTATGTGGAAAATGAACATTTTTGAAGTATGAACTAACTACCAGTACCAAAAAATGTTTTCAAGTTGTCAACCCAAAATATCACAAGACATTTTTAAAACATATCTATATATACATGATACAATACCTTGTTGACAGATTTGCGCATGATTGATTTGTACCCCTCTCGGTCGATCTTTTTCCTCTATATAATGGCATCAGCACCGAGGCTATAAAATTCACGAGGCCCTGTTTTATATGCTCCACACCTCTTGATTGCCGCTCAGATGCAGGTTTGCTATCGGCACCTTGTGAGGCAGAACTACGGCATGCCTGCTTCTGACTACTTATTAAATCATCTTCATCAGGTATGTGTATCTGACTGTAGAATTCTTTATCAGCTTCCATTGCCTGTGCCTGCCACCTCTCAATGGCTAGAGGATCCTTGACACCATCAATGCAGATTGTATCAGTATCCACCCATGCCCTCATAAACCGACCGTTTACAATACCAGTATCTGTAGAATGATCCTGAGTGTTTGCTAGGCAAGCTGTCTCATTTGAGTGGCTCTGCTGAGTACAATTATCATGAGACATTTTCAAGCTGTCAGCATCAGCACAGTTGGTGTTGCCAGGCAAATCCTTAGCTTTGCCATTCTTGGAATCATTTTCTGATATGCACTCAAGTCTCCCAAGATTATCCTTCAATGCTCTTTTTCTTGTATCAGATTCGTCCAGATGGTGATCACGAATCACAAAATCATCGAACGATGGTATCTTTGGAAGCTCACGAGGCACACTTATCTCTGCCTCTACAGATGCATAGGCCTAAAAACAGACAGGAGTCATGAGTTAGATTGCTTTCCTTTTCTTTTTTTGGAACATGTTCATTATTCTGGACCAGAATCCCAACTAGAATATTTGTATATGCAACTCTAATTTGTATATTCAATCCTTATGCACTATAACAGGCCACTGGCCACTTCAAAGTTTGTCAAATTTCTATTGATTATATCAGTTACTGAATCTAAACGATAAACTAGTCAGATCAAACTGCTTACAAGTTAGAAATTTCTAAACCTCCTATTTCCATGTTTAATTTTAATATTTCCATTGTAGTGATATATTCGAATATTCGACAACAGTGGTAAATATAATTGCTCTAACAGTTGCATGCAAGGTATATTCCAAAAACATGCACAAAATAAGGAGATTATAAATTAAAAAAAAAACATGGAAATGACCAAACTAGTTCCTTTCAAAAATACTGAGAGAAGTGCTTCACTTTGTGATAAATGAACAGAAAGAACGGAAACAGATTATTATAAATAAGGAAAAAGATGAAAATGTCTGTAGTTCTGCATTCAGAGCTACACAGGACACTAACACACCATGTAGTATGCAACAAGACTACAAAAAAAACACGCCCTGAATTTTGAAATAGAACGCTTAAAACAACTAAAGCAACCTATGAGGAACAAGGTTGGCTTTGTATATTAAGAAAAAAAAAGAGGCACACAAATTCACCTCGATGAGGAATTGAAATTGGGCATACCCTCAACCAACTGAACTACTACCACCTTCTTAATAACAACTAAACTAGCATAAAATTTCCATGTCCACAATGGCAGGTAATGAAATTATGATAATATAAAGAGCCTACTCTGTGGTGTCAGGTAACGAAACTGCTCAAATATACAGGGGCAGATAACAATCTTTCTCAGCTTTTTATGGGTAATGTTCTCATTAGAGACAATAAGGCTGGTCAATGGTAAATATTAAAACCTGATTGGTTGGACAAATCTTAATCAAAAGAAAATTTTAGTCACAGACCTGTGCAGCTGCTATGGCAGCAGCTCGAGCAGCCTCAGCAGCAGCGAATGCAGCAGCTTCTTCCTCGGACATAGGAATGCCAGACTCCACCTTGGATTCAATACCATGTTGTTGCTTTTGGGAAAGCAATTTGCCATCGGACATAGCAGCTGTCACAGTTTCCAATTTCATTTCCTTGTTCTCATACTTCTTGTTTGTCTTTGGTGGTGACTGACTACTTGCGAATCTTGTACGCTGGCGCTGGGAAACTACTTTATTGTTGTCCAAAGTTTCATTTGGCACACGTAAGGTAGGCTTTCCTGATTGCAGATCCTTACTCTTGGTCTTACTCAATTCAATTGATGGTATTCGACGCAACAACTTGAGTCCACCATTGCTATCCTTTTCTCTACGAAAAACTTCAATCCACACATTGACCAACTGCCGAGCTATAGCACGAATATCTCGGCTTGTGTGCACACAGACCTTTTCCTTTACAGTCTTCCCAATTCCTGCATGAAGTTAAAAAAGAGGAATCAGGTTTGTCGCCAGGCTACAATGGCAAATAACTATACAAACATCCGCTGGGACACACTAGTTATAACATAGATCAATGTAGTATTGCACTTAGATTTCTCTCAGTAATGTCAGATATTTGTCTATTTGTTCTCCTTTGATCGACCTTGTGAATAAACAAATACATAAAAAGTACAATAAGAAGGGGTTTGCTAAATTGGTAAGGTACATTAGATTCCTAATAAAAAAATGTGATAAGTGATAACCTATGGTTTTGTACCCTTCCAAAGATACATCTGGCAGGGAGGAACATAAAAAACTGTTTATGTCGAGAGACATTCTCTAACGCCATTTAAAGGGACATGGAGGCAATGAGCTTTGCACAAACCTGATAAACGTACAGCTACCAGATCAGTAGAAACAAGCACAAGTAAACGCACACAGTGCCGCAGTAGTTGAGTAGCATTTTTCCCAAGTGAATCCTGCCAAAATCAAAATGCAAACATGAAGAACTTCAATATAGGAAAAGTACTAGTGTCATGTAATGCTTAAAGAAACAACTCATTAATCAACTTACAAGTATCCAAGAGTTTAGCGTACTTAGTCCTTCTTTAGACCCAGCAAATGATTTAAGAACATCTGTAGGAAGCTTCAATAACTCCTTAGCCAAATGTAGGCGCCCTGGTGTTGTCTTTGCACTAAAGAACATTTCTTGCAGCAAAGAATCCTTGCTGACAGTTGGATACATTGCATCAGATGAGTTCTTACTTAGAGCAGTAGAAAGTTCACATGCTTCAAGTCTATTTGACATGTCCTTGACTTCGTTTCTTTCACTGTCTGACTGCATTTGGTAAGTCTGTAGCGATTCTACCTCAGCAATATAGTCATTGCCAGTGTTCAGTAACTCAATGATGCGAACAGCTTCTCGCAAACCACTCAAAATTGCACCACCAACAGTATCTGGATGCTCTTTGCAAGTTGCTTCACCAGCAAAGAATAAGCAATTTTCAACAGGCCTTCCAATAATATCATAATCTTGCCCTGATGCTCCAACTGCAACATAAGTGTAAGCACCTCTACTAAAGGGATCAAGTCCCCAATTTGTCACAACAGATGCAACTGGATCTGGTACAGAAGCATTCCCAAAAAGCTTTCGGAGAACCACCATGGCATTGTTAACATGATCGCCAGAACTGATGCTTTGTCCATCTACAGCAGCCTTCCCAACAAGTAGCGCTATCAGAATTGGAGCCCCAACTGTCTTTCTGAGATTCCAAAACATAAAGCACTGTCCTCTTAAATCTGTTTCTTCTGCAGTTACACCAAAGTAATCCACATTATCATCCCAAAATACCTCAGTGAACTCCAATACTATCTTGTTTAGAAGACCAAACCCAAGCTGCTTTATAGAAGATACTTTCCAGTCTGGCAAGGAAGGTGAAAATTTGATTGTCTCTGCTTTCAAGCAACCAAGAGGAACAGTTATTAACACAGCATCTCCAGTAAATTCACTTCCAGTTGAAGTGGAAACCTTGACATATTTCCCATCCTTACAGCTAGCACCTAACTCCTCAGGTCCATACAGTACTTCAGTGACAACATGGTTTAACCTAATATCAAGTCCTTCAGCAAGGCTCCGTAGAACAGTGTCATAGCCACCTTTGATCATGCAATGAGGACCTCCGAATCCTCCATACGCATCATCCTGGTTCCAGTATGGAAGGGATAAAGATTTCAGCGTTGCAGCACAACCATACTCTAAATGTGCAAAGTGCCAGTTCATAAGTCTTCTCTCAAGAGGGCTGAGGAAATCTATCTCATCATTCTTTCCACAATGACCTATCTCCTTTCCTGTTGAAGAACTTACGGAAACGTCTGCAGCTCCAGAATTTGTCATAAATCTCAAGTGGTCATCCTGCTCCACAGAATCCATAGGTTGAGTTGCACGACGCTTCCTAAGAGCATACTCCAGTCCATCCTCCAGGGATAAACCACTTGCACTGTCACCATTTTGCGCAAAAAGCAGCGCCAGCTCTTCAACAAGGCTATTGTATTCGGCTTCTACATCTTTATCCAAAGAATCAGGAACCTTGTCACCAGTTACTACATCATACAGAGGGCAAGCACTATTCAATGTAGTAAGTTCAAGACCAAGCTGAGAACAAATCAAAGAGGATGGGTCAGCCTGTCTTTCAGTAGCTATATCAGCCTCCACCCCTGTAATAATGCTAGCACCCAAATCTATAGGAACCGAAAGTGATGTGCGATCTGTATAAACACGGCCACCAATCCTTGCTCGTGCCTCAAGAACAGTGACCGAAAAACCTTGACGTTGCAAATGGCGAGCAGCAGTTAAACCAGCAGGTCCCGCTCCCACAATGATTATTCTTTTGCCATGCACAGCAAACTCAGCCCTGTCACTTTGACAGTTGTTTCCACTATTTTCAATTTCACGTGCTTGTTGATGAGGGACTTCAACTTTTCCAACAGAACTATCCAGATATAACGTACATTGGATATCCAAATTGCTGGATGGCAGTGATGCATTTCTCACTTCAGTTGACATGTCTAGATTATTTTTTTCCATCAGATGTTCTTCAGACTTCAAGTTAGGTAGCAACTCCAGGGCACCACAGTGACCAGTGGGACAATTTTTTTCATTTGATGCTTCGACCGAAGCACAATCAGTGTTTTTTACAGTTCTGCAGCATTCAATGCTTGTTCCATACTCAAAACCCTCATTCTTTTCTGATACAGAAACAATGCAATTTTGAGTGCTGACTGGTTCCATTTGATGTGATTCATTTAGCTTGGGTACTTCAACAACCTCATAAGGAGTGTCATCGTGCCCCTTTGCCACCTTATCTGATGCAATTCCAGCATTTATGTAGCCCTGAAAATTGATGACATAGGTGCAATCATTCAGGCGCTTTTCTAATTTAGCAAAACATAGTAACTAAGAGAAAATCTTTAACAAGGTAATAAGGTTAGTGGTAAATTGGAGATCTATAAGCTGGTTGATGTAAAAGGGAAACATATGCTCAATGATTTTCAGGAAGTCATCAAAGAGGTACAATAGCTGCAGCTAATGGTAGGTGGAAGTTGATGGCTTAATTTGGTAAGGCAATTTTAGAAAATAATGAAGACTAAGGGCAACTCAACTTACATATTGGTCTAAGAATAAAAACACATCACGAGTAAGTGCTTGATGCGGCAACTCATCTTTCAAAGGAACATCTGAAACACCACAGTCTGCAAGATCCAATAAATGTTTAACATCCTTGCTCCAGCGACTTAGTATCATGTTCCTGGAATACAAAAGAAACATACATAGGAAAATCATGATGCAGGGTTAATGCCACCAAGCACAGAAATTTGATATTCATATGGTAAAAAGGAAGCATTAGCCTACCTGCACTCTAGGTACTCCTGAAGGCCACCCTTGCGCTTCAAAACTTCTTTGAACTTTATCTTCTCCATCGGTGTAATAGTCTTTGCCTTTAGGCCAGCACGTACTGCAGCAACACCACCCTCATAAACTTCTGAAGTTTTAATTTTATCTTTTGTTTTTATTGACTGATCTGGAAAACCTGCTGAGGGATTTGAGAACAGCCCTTGCTCTTGCATTAGAGTTTCCCAGTCAACATCGCCCTCATATGCCATGTCACCCAGTTTGCGCTTTTTGGAACTTCGGGTGACACGTTTCACTTTTGGCGTGTTCTCCTTTTCTTGATAATCCAAGGGTGTGGCGACATCAAGTATATCCACATCTTTCACAGGTGCTGCCATGTCTGCACCTATACACATTAGACCAGTTTTTCTTTTTTTATAGTTGGCGTTGGCGACTTGCCTTGAGAACAGTCAACGTCGTCACTGCTTTCCTTCCCGGGCGTTTGTGCATCAGAAACACCAATATTGGCTGCATTTGCTGCCCAAGCTGAGATTTCAAAGTGATCAGTGACCCCATTGAAAGAGTTTATTGATCCATCCTTTAGTACTTTGCTGGCTTCCACATCCCGTAGAAACTCTTCAGCTGTTGATCGGTGAAATAATCCATCATCTGCAGCGTTCTCTTTCCCAACAGACTTTTCCAGCTCAGGAGAAACAGAAGACAATCCTCCCAAAGCTTGCCCAGGACAAGCACCAACCTTATAGTGTCTAGCGGACTTGCTGCCATTTGCCTTTGCCTTTGCCTTCCGAGGCAATGAGGCCTTCCGATCCTGTACACAAGCATTCTTCATCTCTTCCTTTGTGCGCCGCCTTCTCCTTTTAGTGCCCTTGGAAGCTGTGTCTGGGGCCAAACCAGATCCCTTGTTAAGACCATCATCATCATGCGAACAAGAAACTTCCATGCCTTCTGCCTCCTCTGAGATCTGTCGTGACTTCCGACCAGATCTCATAAACAGCACTGACAAGGAGTCTTTCAACCCCAAATCATCCAAACCCTGAGCACAATTTCCAGAAACATCACTCCCCTCCAGCTTCACGGCGTCTAAATTGCTCTTCTCATCAGCAACATCATCACCTATATCAACAACACCCTGTACATCTTCCTGTTGAACCAATGTCGGAACCTCGGGTCCACATTCAGCCACTGCACCGAAGTCATTACTATCCTTGTCTTTCTTCCGCTTCTTCAACTTCTTCCTTATACTAGCCAAGGTATCCTCCATCTCCCCTGGCACTGTGGAGCTGGTATAGGACATGGGTGTGTACACCCGATAATTTCAGCAAAAGAAATTGTTAGTAGGTACAATACACGTATAAACTTGCAAAGCAACTGGTTGAGATCCGATTACGAAATGCTTATATTAGGGTTTGGGGTGGTCGGTTTCGTACGGCAGGAAGGGGAGGGAGGGGCTGGCATACCTGACAGATGCTCGTCGCAGGCAAAGACTGAGGTTTCCGGGGAGCCGTGTCCGTGACACGGCGGTGGACCGAGGCGAGGCGGCGAGGTCGGCGCCGGAGCTGCGGGCGGGACTGGCGGTGAGCCGGATTGGCGGCAGGGGCGTCGCGGCGAGAGTGGCGGGTTCGTCCCTGCGATTAGGGAAGAACGGCCTCTAGGCGGCGGCGGCAGCAGGAGCCGCCGGCCGCCGGTGGTGAAAGAGGGGCGGGGGCGGCGTCGGAGGGGCGCGCGAGGGTAGCGGCGAAGACGATGGGGAGAGGAGTCGCGCACTGCCCGAGGTCGCGACGGGTAGCGCGTGAACCTCCCCTTTATTTATCGGCTCCAACTCGGCGACGGCGCGGGCGAGGTCGGCGGCGGCGACGACGAGGGCCGGATGCTGCTCGGCGAGGGGAGGGGGAGGGAGCGTGGCGGAGGACTGGACTCAGAAAAGAGGGGGATTAATACGGTTTATGCTTTTGCCTGTGTGTTTAGGTTTTTCTTGAAATTCTGTGTGCGAGCACACCCTGTTTCCACAATTGGATACCAGCTCTTTTCGAATCACAAACATGTGTACCGTGTTGATATGTTAGCGCTATATGGAAATATAGTTGGAGATGACTTCAAAAAAAGGTTAGCCACTTTGTGTCTATTTCTGCTAGAAAAAAAAATAGGTTTAAGTTCTTGGATACGGGGTATTTTAGGTTAGACGTTTATATGTTATTATAGATATAAATGATGATATTGTGTTCGATGATATAGTGATTAATGTGGATGTTCCTATTTGTTTAGCAATGTTTTTTACGCACGATACATTGCTGCAATGTGCGTTGAAGATGGTGGAATTTTTTTAATAATTTTAATTTTTGCATGGATTGTGTAGTTAAGCGCGGGAACAGAAAGGTGACAAGCATAACATATTATTATGTTTATAAATATATCCAATAAGATTTTTATAGTAACGTAATACAATTAATACTCGAAAGATGATGCATTGCTGCAATGTGCGTTGAAGATGGTGGAGCTTGGGTTAGTACGTCCTAACCAACGACTAAAAATCGGACGGCTTCCTCCCCCACGCGCACATAGCCTCCCCCACGCCATGGCCGCGTCGCCGACGGCGGCTCCGGCGGCGGCGGCGGCGGATCCGTCGGATCCAAGGGCGGTGGCCTCCTCCCCTCTCCCCACCTTCTCCTCCTCTCTCCTTCTCCTCCAACGCCGACGACCTAGGGTTCCGGCGAACTTCCTCCGTTTCTTCTCCAACTCGGCGACCTTTCAGGTGGGGCTATAGATGTCCGGCCGAGGAAGGCGGGTAGGACGGCGGTGGGAATGGTGGACGGGCGTCTTAGGTGCGGTTGGCGAGAGGGGGGCGCGGTCCGGCCAGGTCGGCGGGGGCGCCATGGCCGGAGTTGTGTGGAGCTCGCCGGACTTCGTCATGGCCACATCGGGGGGGGGAAGGGGGAAGGGAAGAAGCCGCTGGTCGGCGGCGGGGTGGGGGACGGAGCGGCGGGCGGGGGCGTCTTTGGAGGTGGGGGGCATGAGGAGAGGAGGTGGAAGGCGAGGTGGGCCGGGGCGGGCGTCCGATAGGATCGGACGTCCGGCGCCCGAGCTTGCCCTTTTTACTATTTTAATTTTTTGCATGGATTGTGTAGTAAAGCGGGAACGTAAAGGTGACAAGCATAATATATTATGTTTACAAATATATCCAACAAGATTTTATAGTAATGTAATATAATTAATACTCGAAAGAAGCACGTAAAACGACAAAAGCTCATAGGTGCGCAAATCTCGTGGAATGGAGCATCAGGGCAAAAAAGTGGTGTTAACCAAATTATGTTTACAAATATACCCATCATGCATTTATCAAGAACAGTTATGTTATGAGGAATCCATATGCATATATATGGCGCTTGGTAAGCACCAGAGAAAGTACTAGCAATCAAATCTTGTCAAAGCACAAGGCAAGACTAAGGAACATACCAAGTAACCATGAAGCTATATATTATTACAAAGATTAAATGTAGAGCTTGTTTTTAAGAGGTTGAGGATGATTGTCGGAACGTTAAGCAAAAAGGAAAGGGCTCTACTACCGCTTGCATGTGCAGCAACCATACCTTCTTTTCGCACGCCTCCTCCTTCCCGTGCCATCCCCTTCTTCGTCCCATGCTCCCCCATAGCCTCCTCACCCCACTAGGCTTCAACAACGCCCACGTCACCCTGTCGCCGCCGCCGACCATGGCCAATCTTCTCCCTAATTAAGCTTCTCCTCCAATTTGGCATGAGCGAACCCCGTCTCCACCACCTTCTAAGCTCTTGTGGCGCGTTGTCGCCACCACTACACTAATCCCAAGCATCTCCCCTTCTTCTCGATGGACACCCCTACTACCCGACACCATCCAACCGACCTCTCACACTTCCCAAGGGATGGCAGCCCCGCCCTCCGCCACTATCACAACCACCACCACTGCTAGTTTAGTGTCCTCCGCAGAAGCTTCATTCTAAGTCAAATAGCATGGAAATCCCAAAAATCTCAAACTCTAATGTCACCACCTTCTTCTTCTTTAGCAAAGTGACAACATCAAATGAGTCCTTTTGCAATTTTTTTAGACCATAGTGCATGCACACCAAAGCGTCTCCGCACAAGCGTAAAAAAAAAGAAGCATTTGAAAAAAAAAAAAAACATGGGATGGAAAGAGATAAAGGTACAACTTACAATATCTCATATCATAGGATAAAAGGGGGCAAGGCTACAACTTACAACATCTCATATGTAATACTTATTTGTTATAGCTAGAAACAAGCAAACACTCTACGGACACATACAACAATACATGATCATACCATCGAAACCAAATTGTATGTAATAATAAAGAAGTGGATGCTCACTAGTACATGTAAATATGAGCACACAAGCATAGCCTGCCCATACAATAATCACTTTTGAAAGATTAAGTTGAATGTCTTGAGATTGATAAAAGTGTGGTTACCGAAGAGCGCATCTCTTATTATTACAAAAATAGTTCCATTAGATCGTCATAAAATAAATATTGGAACACCTATACCAAGTCAAGGATTTCAACTTGGATGCACATATTTCATGTACCCTAACCAAGTGTTCACAAAATGAAGCTCAATCTAGCTAATAATAAATACTATTATAAATGCAACCTTTCTATTTTGAAAATATGAAAGTCGTGAAAGGTCTATATTGAATCGAGAGGCCTTTTAACTCAAATAAAAGTTATGTTTAAGAAGACATCTATCGGTGAAGATTTGAAAGAGTGGAGCATATATGAAAACAAACAAAAAATGCATTCAAGTGTATTACCTTGAAACTAAATAAAGGCACAATCACTACCAAAATAGTGGAATTTTCGTAGTGTTTTTAAATAGTAATAAAACAATATCACTAGTCATAGTATATGAGAATCTCACTACGAAGCATTTAGTAGAGAAAACTTATACTAAATTTTAATAAATAGTAAAATACTAGGAGAAGCCGACATCACTAGAAGAACTCTAAAATTCTGGTTGTAAATGCATGATAATACAAAAAATTGTAATTGTATTAACCTGAAACTATATGAAGGAGACAATCCATGGGAATACTAAAGAGTGCTTAGGATTGAATTAACTCGAAACAATCTAGACATAATATATATCTTAGTGTACAATGAAAACTATATACTTATAATTTGTGGCAGTACTAAAAATACAACCAATATTAGTCTGCACAATAATGTTCAACACACGTCAACTACTTGATTCCAAACCCACCAAAATCAAATATGGGTAGCAAAGTGAGAAGATATATACACATTGATGTAGTGTCCAAAAGACTACATACTAATATTTCCAATTAATGTTTGTTTGGTACTTCAAAGTTTGCTCTCTCTCTCTCTCTCTCTCTCTTCATTCATCATGCTATCATAATCTATAGTTAAACTCATGCATATAGTGATAAAAGGGTGATATGATATCAACAACATGAGAAATTCTGACCATACACCAAGAAAAATAATACGAGTAAGCACTCAAAATTCCCAAAATCAGACACCCTTTCATGACCCAAACTTGGAAAGATAATAAAACAATAACATAAGATTTTTAAGACAATTTTATCGTGAGCTAAGAGCCAACAAAGATCGCATTGTTTTGTGTTAGTGGTGTGTGTTGGGAAGGGGGCAATGGATGGGGCCTCATTAGTTTTTGAATGGCCTCTCTAGATATTGTTATCTTCTTAAGGGGCGTCCCTTCTTGGTGTGTAAGGCGAGGAGAAGCTCCTCATGCCTTGGGCCACCATGGTCCTAGTTTAAATTGGGCTTTGAGGTTTGATTTCCAAAATTCCATATAGATCTCTAGCCAAACAGTAAACATGGCATAATATATCTCATCTAGAGAAACACAGATCTTCCCTCTCGTAAGGAAAGCAAAATAGAAATTGTCTTAAAAGCCCTTACACCCAAACACACAATTTTTCCCAGAGAAAACACACAATTTTTGCTCTTATTAGTTTTATCTTGAGACTAATCAATCATTAATCATTATACAAAGTTGCTATTACCAATTTCTTCTTTAATAAGTTTTTACACTTTTTTTGAGTAAGTATACTTAGATTTTCATTTTAGATATTGGTGAAGTGTACTTTTCATTAATTTTTAGGAATTTTTAACCTCCTGTTATATATGAAGCCAAAAGCTTGGCCATTTGAACAAAATTACCCATTTTCGAAGAACATGGAGATTCATCATGACCTCCAAAAGGGATGGATAGGCGATACGCTTTTGCAATCCACATGAGGCCTAATTTGATTCATGTAGATTCTATCCGGTACCACGTCATGGCTAAGATGCATTTGCAAAACATAATAATAAGTATTCCCACCGTTTTAGTATAAGACATTTTCATTTTTATAAATTTATATAGTTTTTTGCCATAGTAAAAGCAACTATATCTAAAAAGCCAAAACATTATAATTTGGTCCTTTAATTAACAAAATAGTGCTCCTTTAATTTGGTCCCTTGTATTATTCTTGAATTATGTAAGCATCTAATAATTAACAAAAATGGGCGATCAAAAGTAACAATAGTCTATAATGGGTTTGTTAAATTAGGCACTAGAAGTTCCCCGATAACATATTTTGTTATAAGGTTTTAGGTACAATGATAATCTAATTTCACAAATACTTCATAAGCAATGTTTAATGAGACAATTATTTAAATGTCATGACATTATTAAAGTATTGTGACAAAGAACAATTTTACTACATGTTTGTAGCATTTCCCATATTTAAGAAGACATTTAGTGATTATTATCAAAAGACAAGCGATGTTACTAGGATGCGAAGATTTTCAACACCTTTTATTCAAATAACAAGCATATAATTTCTAGATATTCAATTTTATTACTATATATTAGTAATTGATTTGACACAAGCTTAACATATATAACTTTCACTTATTATTAGTCTTTTGAATTTACTAATGGTATTTTGGTATGTGTCTATACTTGTTTAGAGATGTAAGCTCTTTTTTAGAATGATTTTGGTTTAAATTTAAAGGTTACACATTGCAATCATGACAGAGGGAATTCTCTAACGAAAGTTTTTTAATTTTTCTAAATATAATTTAGGTATTAAATATAAATTATTTGCATTAAAGGTTTTGCTTTATAGTATTTTATTTGTTGTGTTATTCTTGTGTCTTGTATTTTTGAGTAGCTAAATTGAAAGATAACGGTTGCTTAGAGAAATATTTCTTGATGTAATGAACAATAATTGTGTGTTTAATTTATTAGAGATACGTGACATTTATAGGCGAATGATTTATGGTAATATTAAAGGGTAAGCTAAAAAGATACACTTTGAATATGTCTTATAACCAATTATCTTTTCTTCTACAAAAATATAGCATTGATATCTTTTAAACAATATTGTTTGTGCAAGAAAAAAATTATGAATATATTAGTTCTTTGGATATTGTGGGCAAGGACTTACACCCTAGGTGGGAGATGTGAGAGTATAACCACTCCTGATGTAGAGATGAGTATATATATAGAGGACTAGAGAGCCTCATGGGTCGGGCCATATGGGCCTATAATGTAAGACATACATTTAACACCCCCTTCAAAATCAAGGTGGAACTTAATGTGAAGTAGATGTTGCTCTCAAGTTTGTGCTTTAATGAAAAACTCAGCCAATTGCAACTCTGAAGACACATACTAGAGAGAAATAGTTTTTTGTTGATAATGAGACCGAGTAAAGAAAAGCATTCACACTAATATGCTTTTGTAAGTTCATGCCTCGCATGATCATTAGCAATTTATATGGCCCCTATATTATCATCACAGAGAAGAGGAACGACAACATCATAAGAAACGTCAAAATCACCGACAACCATAGAAGCCATACAATCTCTATTTTAACCATTCCAAGAAAATTACCCCTATTTTAGGATATGGATATACACTTTTACAATCAACGTTATATTAGGACTAGTTTGATAGTTTGTTTTGCTTCATAGTTTGGTACCACTTGATGGGTAAGATGCACTACAACATATAAGTAGTAACAAAAAAATTCTGCGCATATTCATGATTATGATTTGTGAAACTGCCCCTCTCACTTTGTGAGAAGTCAAACTTTTTTTTTTTTGTACTTTTGATTGAATATATATATAAATTATAGTGTGTGTTTTTTAGAATCATACAAACTCCCTCCGTTCTAAATTATAAGTCGCTTTGACTTTGTTGGTTCATTCATTTTGTTACGTATCTAAACATGTTATATCTATATGAATAGAAAAATGGATATATCAAAAAGTTTTGCAAAATTAGGTTGGCATTTATGGCTATTTGCCAAGTCTCAAACTAGAATGAGAAGCAAAAGATATGACCATCTTCAAGAGTTTTGCAAATTGGACTTGACAAAACACAATTTGGTGGGCCCTAAAATCACGCGGGAGCGAAAAAGCGCATTGCGGGAGGAGTTCTCTTCACACGGCGGGTAGATATGCAAAGTGGAATTTGCTTGGCAAAATTGGGAGTCTAGGGAGGAATTTGTCAAGTTTTTCAAAAATGCCAACTCGTATGCAAAATCGTTGGAGACCTCTTTTTAAGGTATTTTTCAAATTTCAAGAATACCAACCCTGTTTGCAAATTTATTGAAGTTGCTCTTATAATTTGGAACGGAGAGAGTACAACGTAGACGCCACCAAAGGCACACAGACTCACCCTATAATATCGTTAGAATAATTGTTGAATACATTTTTTTATAATTAATTTATTTGAAGACATAAATATTGTTAATGTTTTCTATAAACCTACAAATTTAAGAAAGTTTGAACTGCAAAAAAAACTCAAAATAATGGAACGGAAGTATACTTTTATATACGTATACGTATATTATACCCATACCAACACCAATAGACGACACGGCCCAAGGAAGGATCTTAGGCACGTTCGTCCATGGGCGAAGCTACGGCCAGACGACCAACTAGTGATCGAGACAAGACAAATTTGAAACGAAAACGGGGTGGTGACGTACGTAGCATTCAGCTACACGCCTACACCCATGTATGTATGTATGTATAGTGTGCTTTCATGTGTGCAGACACGCAGGGTTGGCCACGGAGCCCAGAAGTCCGGCTTCCCCATGCCGGACGCCGTCGAGGAGCAGCAGCGCCGCCATGTCCGTCGCGTCCTCATTGTCCTCGGCATGCGTCGATCCCAGCGGCTGCTTTCCGCAATATTCCTGGTCCAAGCGGCCCTGCCCAGCGTGCGCCTTATCGTCAGGGCTGAGCTGGGACGCGACGAACCTGTCGAGCGCTCTCCAGTCCGCCGTGGTCGCCGCGGAGTCTCCCTCGCCGTCAGCCAAGGCCCGGTGGTTCCCCTGGTGCGGCATCAGCGGTGGGCTCTCGAGCTGCGGGAGCTCGGCGAGGCGGCTGGAGTACTGCAGGACGGCGGCGGCACTGGCTGCGGCCGCCGCACCTGCACCATCCGGCTCCGCCAACTCTTGCTTGAAACGCGCCGCGCTGGCGACGATGGGATCGTGGTAGTACGAGCAGCTCCGGTCCCATGCTCCAGCGACGCTCCGTGGTGGGTGCATTGTTCGCTTCTTGAACGCTCGGCACACCACCCAGCCTTCTTCCTGCGTGCACGCATACAGGGTTCTTGTTGCGTCAAAAGGCTGATAACAACGTATCAAAATGGTGTTGAATTCAGCTAACTGGTGCTAGAATTTCATTTCATTCTAGTAAAAATTATATTCAAACGTTCACCAATTATACACAATCTATTTTATCTATCTATTTATTAAATAAAATAAATAAGGTTTTCAAGTCTACACTTAATTATATTTTCTTAACCAATCGTCCTATTAATTTTATTTCATTCTACAAGTATAAAATTAGTGGTATTCCAAGGTTCAACCTTTCCAAATGTTATGTTTATCAATTTATTTATTAAATAAAAATATAATATAAGAAGTTCTGTAAATCTACAAAATTATATTTTTTTAACAAAAATGACAAAATTATGTGGAACAGTTTAGTGAAAATCTTTTACAAAAAAAAAATAAAAATGGTCCAAATATCGACTTGAAATTTTGTTTCATTTTACTTGTGTTTGCAAAAAAAAAAAATGTTTAAAAAACCTAAGAACTAGCTAGGCAGTGTTAATTAAAATATTTATGTTTTTAGAGAAAAAAGTTGAACTTCAACAGATCAATTTTGATGTTTTTTTGCAAAAAGGGCAAACATGCTAATGTTGTGTAGCAGTTTAGTATATAGCTCCTCAAATAAAATTTGTTAAATGGTTTTGTAAAATATCAACTTGAAAATTTGTTTATTTTTACTTTGTTTAACAAAAATAAAAAAAATAAAACTGTCTAGTTTTCAAAAAAAACTTTTGAAGCGGCCTAATGAGGTGGGCTGGCTAGTATATCGAGCACAACCGAACGAAGCGGAACACCGAGTCGATCTGAACTGAAACTGCCGGCCGATCCCGCGGCGTCCCCATCCTGGTTGCCCCGGAGCTATATAGGAAGCAACAGATCGAAGCATCACGCAGATGCTTGCATATATGCCCGAAGCCACGAACATTGAAAAGTGATACAGGATGAAGGTGCAAGGGAATGGTAAGGGATGCAGAGCGAGCTGAGGTTCTTGCCTGAGGTGCGGCGTTCTCGTCGTTCTCCAGCCTATACTCGTGTATGATCCAGTCGGTCTTCCGGCCGTTGGGCGCCCTCCCCGAGTAGAAGACGAGCGTCTTGCGCATGCCGATGAGCCCGCCGCCCTGCTTGCCGTCGCGCACCGCCTTGTCCCGCCCGGTCGCCTTCCAGAACCCCGTCAGCGTCGCCCGGTTCGTGCGCGTCCCCGTCGGGTACTTGCGGTCCTTGTAGCTGAAGAAGTACCAGTCACTCTGCTCCTCGTAACCAATCTTGCAGTGCTCTTCACATCCATCATCACAGAGAATAAGAGATGTAGTTCTTGTATAAGTAGCAATGAGATCGACGAGAATTTTGCATGAAACATTGCGATTAAAATGTGAATATGTATTGCAAAGCGGATCATAGATGCAAGGGAATAAGATGCGGACCTTGGAGATCCCATGGCTCAATGCGGTACAGGTCGATATCGCGGATGACGTCGAGGTCGATCTTCTGGGAGGCCACCTTCTTCCGGAGGTAGTAGCCGACGAGCTCCTCGTCCGTGGGATGAAACCTAAACCCAGGAGGGACGCATGACTCCATGATCACCACACGCAACCTTTACCCAGCAGCACAGAAGAAATCAGCCTGCATCAAATTCAGCAATGCCTGTCTCAGTACTCCACCTGACTTTCTCCACAATCAGACACAACAAAGTGGTGCTCAAATCATACAAATATGCAGGGCCTGCATTTTTATAGCATGAGTAAGCTGCAGTTATGAAAAGGCAGTCACACTCCACACTGAACACAAAAGGAGAGTGACAGTACTGCAAGCTTGACTACTGGTTGGCTGTGTGCATGGATGACTGGATGAGGATGTATGGGTTTCAGTGTTTTTGGAAAAGTTTAACGCAGGCGCAATGCCACCCATGCCGCATGCTAGAGTTCGGTGAAGCCGGCATGGACCTGGACATTATTATTGGTACACAGGGTACGGTAAAAGCCTGGGCAGCAAGGCCGGGGCAATCCACAGCAATGTTGCAGGCAGTGAATGATAGTGTCGATCGATGTTACGATCAGGAGCACACATTGCCCATAGAACTAGTCAGCAGGGAATGATAGCTGCCACACCGCCCTGGACCCGTATATATATGGTATATCTGGTTCAAGAAACCAATGAAATGCTATCAGCTGAGACTGAGATGAAGCTCCTTGTTTGCTTATTTAAAAGGATAAAAACAGAGTTTTTTCTGCAGAAAAGTGTGGTATGGACGACGTATGGTACATCTTAATAAAACAGGAGGAAGATGCTAAAAATAAAATAGGAGGAAGAGGAATTGCCAGAACTGCAGTATGTATTCCAGCAAACTCCATTGCAAAAATATGCGGTTCTTGGCATATTAGTACCGATGACGTGAGCAATGCGCCATGCAGACAGCACTCGCTCAGTCGTTTGGCGACCCATGGGAGTGAGCGATCATACTTGTGTAAATGGAGTTGAGCTTGAGCAGCAATCAGATGGGAAAGGCGTCTTTTGGATGATAACTTGATCAGGCTTGTTGCCTGCTGCTCCGGGGACTGGAGGGGCTGGCTCTATAAAGTCAGGTAGTAGGACACAACACACCATTGGCAAAGCTCTGACCGCTCTGTCCTTTTGTCTAGGAATTTCATGGCAAGCTCCTTTGTGGCCCTCGCGCGCTGCATAACGAACTAGTAGCTTGTCTAGGTCCTATACTATATATATATGAACCCATGCATGTGGCGCATAATAAGCCAGATAGAAAACGCTTCAGTGATACCATGGTGAAAACTCTATAGAGGGATTTAGTCTGCCAAAAAAAGGATTTATTTATTTTTTCTTTCAATCAAAAAGGAAGTAGATCAAGCATATAAACCAATGCAAACAGGGCAATAGGAGATTACGGGCGCAAGAGAAGAGAACAAAACAACTTCTGCACAGACAGACAAGGATCAAGCATATAAACTCACTCTAAGTCATCGTTTGTAGAGAGTCATATAAACTTTTTTTTGAAAGGAGAGAGTCATATAAACTCACTATAATTCCAATGACTTCTCTATATTTTTTTGCGCGCATTCTATAGAACCAACCTTGCCCTCTCCATCTTTAATTACAGTGAAATTCGGAATAGATGATGGTTATATTCGGTAATTAAAGAAATTGTTGGACGATATTCTTTTCTCACCATAATCTTTATCATGACAATAAGGAAAGATATGAAGTTTTTTTTTTTTGAATTTTAGGAAAGATATATAGTGTGGCTCTTGAAGTTTTACTCTAACGTATAATAACCCGCCCACTCTACCACCACCGCCCCAACCAATTTCGAACGTCTCCGTGAAATCATGTTCAAAAAAAAATCTCCATGAAAGCACGAAGAATAATGGACGATGTAATTGACGTAAATGACGCCTTGTATATGGATCCAGAGTAGGGGGGAAGAAGTCGTTTGGCTCACATCGTTGGCAACAAACATTGGTATGGCGATTATTTTGTCTCAATGTTGCACCATTTTTTCATCTAAAATGAGGTCCCTTACTTCGGGCATTAATGTCCAGTACCAGTGCCTTTTGCAGCAGCTCTAGATATGCTACTTCAATCTTCTTCCATTAAGACAGTTCTTGGTTATAGAAGAAGCATTGGAGATGCCCTTAGATTTTCACACTACACATCTCCACTATAGGAAGAAGAACTAATTATGAAGGGAAAGGAAAATTATTTGCTATCCTCTCATCAATAAAAGCCGATAACAGATCTCTTTCGAAAAAAAAAAAAGGAAAAGAAAGAAAAAGCATGAGTTGTGTCATTTAGCTATCTAGGCTATGTTTGGTGTGGCTCCCGCACAGCTCCGACTCTTGCTCCAGCAGGAGCCACACCAAACGTACACCGCAGGCTGGAGGAACCATTCTAGTGCAAAAGGAGAGAGTTGGAGTTGTTTTGGCATACTAAATACGAAGCTCCAATTTGAGGCTCCTGCAGAAGGGCTCTGGCTCCATCCTAAGAGCGTAGAGAGCAAAGCCGTACCAAACATGCCCTCTTATGTGCAAGATCAAGACCACAACTTTTAAAAATGATATTATATCTATTTATATTAAGAGAATGAATTTTTGCATATAGGAGGAGGAAATAGATTAATAGTATTGAAAAAGCCTGGCCTCTCGTGTTTGCAAGCATCCGACCAGCTAGTATGAGATCAACAAGAGAACATAGAAGAAATGAAAATTAGAGCGTCCAGTACACGGTTATATGAGACGAGACAATGCTCCAATCAATCGTCTAAATAACTAAAACTCAAAAAAGTCTCGCGGACATGAACCCAACAATCGAAATCTCCTATGCATCTCCTTACCAATAAAAAGGAGGGAAAGAAGAGAGATCACTCCAAATCTCTGTAACACAAAACAAGATCCACAGACAACCCCCAAAAATTGCACGAACAACAATGCTTTCATGAAAAAGGAAAACAAAATGCAAGAACAGATCAGAAAGCATATATAGATCCTTCTACCTATGAACAAAATAGATTATCATGAGCCGTGAATAGTAATGTCTCCAACTGACCTCAAGGGATCAAATACTCTACACACAGGGAGTACTTTCTTCAGGCTAGCTAATACCTAGTTTGAGATCATGAAGAGGGAGGGAGGGAGGGAGCTAGCTGAGGGGAGTGCGTGAGCCTGTATTGGAGACGAGATGTGAGGAAGAGGAGAAGCAGATTAAAAGGGGAATGAGAACGGTGGAGGGTGTTTAAAAAGGAGGGTGGAGGCTTCCTTTCCTGCGCGCGTGGGTTGGGGAATGAAGCCCGTGGGCCCTAGGGGGACCCTTTTGGCCACCAAGCTGATGTCACGTCTTCTTCCTCCCGGCAGGCCTCTTCTGCATCTTTCCTATGATATTTCCATTTCCCAATCTTGACTCATAAGCCACACTACTGTTCTGTTCCAATTCTATACAACTGTGTGCTTGTGAAGATACTGCACGACTATGCACTATCGATGACGATTGAGAATGCTTTTCGAGAAATATCGATCGATCACGAAATCGGCACTGCAAAATGTAACATACTGAAGCTGGACTCTGGGGACGGTGGTTTCTGCCTGCCAAGAATAATGCTGACTCCTTAGGGCGACAGCTAGCTATACAATTCATTCATCATCAGTGAAGTGAATGGAGTTTGGAAGTCTTCTCGCACGCATATATCATGTACTATGTCTCAAGTTCTTAACCAAGAATGATTGAACTTGAGGGGTTATGTAAAACCTTGTTTGTCTTAAATTACATTTTGTTGTTTGGGGCAAATTTTTAACTATTCCATCTATATAGGATTGGTCTTGCATATAGTAGCACTTGCATTGTGCTGTCATTGCTATTTATCTCTGATAATGAAAACAGGATTACACTTTCAGACAATCATGATGAGATCAAAGCACTGACTCCATAAGAATAACTGTTGCAGTCTTAACCGCTCATAATATTTCTCTGTAGATGCTTTTGAAATTTACTGCATGTGCACTCCATTAATATCTAGCTTTATACACCAGAATCCAACTATAACCACCGGTATAATGAACATGTAAAGGAACAAGAAAGGCACGAGAGGAAATAATGTAGATAGAATAGAATGGCATGATTAAGGATGATTACTAGAAACAATACATTATTCAGTTTTGTACTGATTACTGGTCAAATTCTTGTGCAACACAACTCCACCTTTCCCCAAAAACAATTCTAATGAAGCATGCAAAGAAAATTGTACTTGTGCTCATATATACTATATATATCTACTAGATTAACAATACTTGTTGTCTGAGTTAGCAAACAAAAATACAGATGTGGATAAAATGATCATCTTACTCTAATTTATATCCTCTTAAGTATGCATCAATGAGAAAAGAAGCCAGTTACTAATAGAGGTAGTAAAGATTGGAAAAGTAGGCTAAATTTACCTATAATAATTAAGTTGCAGAAAAAGAAGTAGTAGTTTGAAGATTTTACAGGAAGCTAATAGACAATAGGTAATTTGAATAGAAATTGTTTGCCAACTGAGAAATGTAGAACCTTGTAGAAAAGATAAAGATAAGAGTGAACCAAAGGTTGAAATGAAAACTGAAAGGGTGTATGTATATTCAGAAATCACCACTCTTCAAACCAGAGAACAAATTATCAGTACTAGTTTGTTTTTTCTTAACTGTAACCATGTTTTAGAAAACTTGGAATAATAATCGAACGAAAGATGACTAGTAGTGGATGCACCCAATCAGGTCAGCAGTGCAGGACTATTCGCCTGGCGTGCGTCGTTCTTGTGCCTTTTTCTGCTCATAACTACTGCTGGGCGATGTCAAAAGCGAAAGCTTTTTCCTCGATCGACCAGCAGTCTCCAGTTGCTACTACTAATGATCATGCATCCTCGAGACGATTTCACGCGCACTGATCCGGAGGCCTACTGCTTTGCGCAGACCCGGACACAGACACGGCAGCGCGACACTAATTACCCTTTGATCACTTTTTCTTATCCGAGCGACACGGCTCACTAACTTAATCATGAAAAGGTACAGTGTCAGGTTTGTACTTCAGTCCTGTAATTCAGTGTACTGTACGTACGTTTAGAACTTAACAACATGTGTCATTTGAACACAACACACACACAGCAGAACTGAAGTCAGTGAATGCAAACTAAGCTACTGAGCTTCGATCCAGCTGGTCCACTCACTTCATATTCAGTGAATCAAGGAAAATGCAGAAAAGGAACTGAGCTTTCAGGTGCACAGCTCTTGTAATTACCTTGGACCCATCTCCGATCTCGGAACATCATACACTTTGATGGTAGTAGCGATCGATCGAGCAGCACAGGTCAATGCGCAAATACCCTGTACTCGATGAGGTCGAACTGGGGTCCGGCTTCCACATGGAGCCGCTATGATAGATATACACTGAATCGTCGTTCCAGCCATGCATATCCAGGTGCTGAATCCCACTAGCTAAGTGGCGTCGTGTCAGTAGAACTCGTGGCCATGGCCGACGAGGTGACTACTCGAAGTCGAAAGAGCGGGGCTCAGCTGAGTTTGAGTTGAATTCGCGTGTAATGGGGCGGCCTGCAGACCCTGCAGACCTGGCCTTCTCTGATCATGGCTCCCCCCATTTCAGTTCAGCGTGTTTCACTTTCATGCCACTGCATACTCTGCATGGCCCGATCGATCGATCATAGTCCGGAAGCAGCAGGCCGGGGAGAGAGTGTAAGTGCAATAGTTAGTGTCACGAATCGATGGATGCTAGCTAGCGGCAACCATGCCCTGACGCGTCGTTCATTCCCAATCCCAAGTGGGGCGGTGGCCACCGAACCGGCCGCGTCAGGTCACGGACGTCGACGTACGGCCGGCTCGCCGGGCCCGAGCATATCTCCGGCCGGCACGGTGATCGAGTACTATACTGTGCAGAACCCGGCAAACTCGCGCGCTCGATCGTTGGCGAGTTCCAGAGCCATGCGGCATCATTCCGGGCGTCGGGCCGGCTGCACGTAGGCCCCCGCGCGCTCCGGCGGCGCCGGCGGTGCACTGGGCGGCCCCAGGTTGGCTAATGCTGTCGCGCGCCGCCCCAACACGCGAGTGAGTGAGGTGACTTGGCTTGCGACCGTGGATAGACACATGTTGGCATATGTGCAACCGGGTTAACTACGGCAAGCAAGCAGTTCAGTAGTTCTTCATCACCTAGCATAGCTTGCTCCATCGACACGATCCTTTTCTCTTTATTTATTTAGTCTCTGAAAAATGAAAATGGATGCCCTTTTCAGCTACATGTACCACCTTTGTTTGGTGCAGAAAGGTACGGTGCGTGGCAACCTAGCTAGCATGCATATGGAATGTAAGATCCTTGGCGTAAGCGGCAAAAAGGCTACTACACAGCCACTGCACGTTTGTGCTCGCGCATGTAGCAGCCCTGCTGCTGTATGGATCGGAGTGTGTGTGTGTGTGAGTATGACAGTAGTAACGGCCGGTGTGCTGCATACTGTCAGCCTTTCCACACAAAAAGTTGAAGCTTCACTTCACTTTTTTTTTTTTTTTTTTTTTTTTTTTGCGAAACAAAGACTTTATTAATCATTAAGTAATATCCTTACAAGAAAGACTCATAACCCACTCTGGAAACAAAGCAAAAAAAACACTGACAATCCCTAGACCTAATAGCAAACTGCGCCAACTCATGCGCGACATTATTCTGAACTCTACTAATCTTAACTATATCGAGCTTACAAAACAGGGTACTCAGAGCACGAATCTCCTCAATGATATGACACAGAATAGAGCGATCACGGCCTTTTGTATGGATTTTGGAAACCACCGATTGACAATCCGACTCAAGAATCATCGGAGTATCCGGCCACCTCAGCGCCATGTTAAGACCCTCCAAGCATGCTCGAGCTTCAGCATCCTCAGCGTCCCTGCAATCTGAAATGGTCCGCCAAGATGTTAATTTGAGAGCCCCAGTCCAATCTCGAACAACTACACCCACAGCAGCATCACCCGATAGGGGTTAAAAGCAGCATCAACATTTATCTTGCATGTGCCCTGCGCTGGCCGACTCCAGACACCTCTGAATGATGAACCCCTCTTCTTCTTGTTGTCGGTACTGACAGCAGGTAGCATGGCTTGTTTCCCCTTCAGGTCTGATGGCACATTCTGTTGTCTGATAATCAACAGTGACTCCATGTAGCGTGTAAGAAATTTAACTGAACTAGCAATAAAAGGAGAAGCGTTCTCATGTATTACCTTGTTTCTGATGCTCCATGTGTGCCAGAATAGCATGAATAGATTAGCCAAAACCTCCAAGGAGTTATGAGACACCAACATGAGCAGCCAATCTGGCCCATTTTGTGCAAGGTCCCTCTCTGACGGCAGCGACCAGTGACTTCGCATGGCTTGCCGAAGAGCCGAGGCATGTGTGCAGCGCACCAGGGCGTGATAGGAGTCTTCAGCTTGCTGACAACACAACTGGCACACGTCCTCGTCCTCCAGATGGCGGTATTTCTTATTCACTCTGGTTGGCAACCCATTGTTAGCAATTTTCATAGCAAAGACATTAACCTTAGGGGGCACCTGAACTTGCCACAATTTCTTCCATGCAACTCTGCCTTGGTCTGGGTTGGAACTAGGCCCCATATTCCCCACATCATAGTAGTTCCGAGCAGCCAGCTTGTACGCACCGCGGACCGAAAAAATACCCGTCTTCTCATAATGCCAAGCCACGAAGTCATTTGTTTCTTGTACAGGCAATTTTAACTTGAAGATTTCAGCAGCGTCACAAGGATAAAAGTACCTGCGAATAGCCGTTTCATCCCATGAGCCATTATCATCAATGAGGTGGTTCACCCAACGTAGTCGACAAACACGCCGTGGACCAATCGGTTTCAGGCCATGACCCCTGGGCAACCAGTTATCCCTCCAAATCTGCGTAGATCGTCCATCACCTATGCGATGAATGACACCTTGTTTCAATAGTTCCAGACCAAACTCAATCGCCCGCCAAGTTTGGGAAGCTTCCCAGCCGGTGCTCGATCTAGCAGTTTGCTGTTCGGGTAGTATTTCGCTTTCAAAATCCGTGCACAAAGGCTGTCTGGGAATGCTATAAGTCTCCATGCCTGGCGAGCTAGCATAGCCTGATTCATCAAGCGAAGGTCCTTGAAACCCATGCCACCAAAAAGCCTTTGGCATTACCAGCTTCTCCCATGGGATCCACTGAACTTTCCGGCGACCATTTTCAGCACCCCACCAGAACGCCCTGATCTGCTTCATAAGTTCATCACACAGCGTCAGTGGGAGTTTAAAAATACTCATGATATAAATAGGTATGGCCTGGGCAACAGATTTAATTAAGGTCTCCTTCCCAGCAGCCGAAAGATTCTCCTTCCATGCTGTCACACGCTTATGCAGGCGTTCCTCGAGAGGCTGGAACTGTCCACGCTGAACCCGCCCATTTGGAGTTGGGAGACCCAAATATTTTTCTTCAAAATCAACCCTTTCCACTCCAAGAATAAATCTGATTTGAGATGAGGTCGCTGGATCCAAATTTTCATTAACCATTAAAGAACATTTACTTGGACTTAATAGCTGCCCTGAACATTTTTCAAAAGTGGAGATCGTCGACTTGACCACCCTGGCCTGCTCTGAATTAGCTCGAAAAAATAGGAGACTATCATCTGCAAATAAGAGATGAGATACACTGGGAGCTCTCCTGCAGACTTTGACCCCTTCTAAGCATCCTGTATTTTCCTTATGCTTTAACAAGGTAGAGAGACCGTCAGCAACTAACAAGAACAAATATGGTGAAAGCGGATCACCTTGCCGTAGACCACGTGACGGGGAAAAGGAGTGCAAAGGCACCCCATTGAAGCGTACTGAGTAGCGTACAGTTGACACACATGACATGATCCACTGCACCCACTGACTCTGAAAGCCCAGCTTCACCAACAACTTTTTTAGGAATTCCCAGTCCACACGATCATACGCCTTCGATAGGTCCAGCTTATACGCACAAAAGCTCTTGCCATTGTCCTTCTGAATTGCATGAATACATTCAAAGGCTATCAGGGCATTGTCTGTAATGAGCCTTCCTGGAATAAAGGCACTTTGTTCAGCTGAAACGACACTGTCCAGAATGGGACGCAACCGATTCACCAAGCACTTAGATATAACTTTGTAGATCACATTGCATAAGCTGATCGGCCGAAAATCTTTAAGCTCCGCTGGATCGTTTCCTTTCGGAATAAGAACAATAGCAGTATCATTAACACCTGGAGGCAGATATCCATCACGAAAGAATTCCTGCACCGCAGCAACAACGTCCTCTTTCACCACCTCCCAATGTCTCTGGAAGAACCGTGCCGGAAAACCATCAGGCCCTGGTGCTTTTAGTGGCCCCATCTGAAACAATGCATCTGAAATTTCCTCTGGT
The DNA here is from genome assembly GCA_015847255.1 of Hyparrhenia diplandra. Classification (NCBI taxonomy): domain Eukaryota; kingdom Viridiplantae; phylum Streptophyta; class Magnoliopsida; order Poales; family Poaceae; genus Hyparrhenia; species Hyparrhenia diplandra. The sequence goes on from JADLZK010009176.1 coordinate 59,254, forward strand.
GAAAAAAGGCCGGCACAGGTCATGATTCATCTCCTCTGAGATCTTTGGCTCGATAAGATCAATGAGTTCATCCGGCTCCACATTCCGGTCAGCAGTATACAAATTGGAGAAAAAGTCAGTTGCCATCTGCTGCATTAGTTTGGGATCTTCACACCAGTCACCGTTCGCATCTTTCAGCTTCCTGATTTTATTTTTTCGAGCTCGCCACACAGCATGCCGATGAAAGTAACTTGTGTTTTGATCCCCTTCTTTCAGCCAAGCGATACGAGATCGCTGCAGCCACATCATCTCTTCACGATACAACAGTTCATCCATCCGATCTGAGATTTGGCGTATCTCTGCACTGCTGCAGTTCGGATCAGCCTTTGCTGCTCCCAGCTTGACCCTCAATTCTTCTAATTCCACAGTGACACGACCAAAATTGTTCTTGCTCCAAGAACGTAGAGCAACCTGAACGTGTTTCAGAGCTGACACCACACCTCCTAGTCCTTCACGGCTGGGGTCAGTACACCAAGCTGTTTTGATCTCTTCCGCTAGAGACTCAAGTCGCTCCCACATAATTTCATATCTAAAAATTCTCGGTTTGTGGCGCTCCCAACTTTCTTTTCTAATCTCCAAAAAAAGTGGGCAGTGATCTGACCGAGATGACACCAAGTGATGAAGAACTGATTCACCGAACAAATCACGCCACTCTGAAGATGCCACAGCTCTATCTAGCCTGACCTTCACATTATCATCGCCATCGCGTTTATTATCATAAGTGTATGGGAGGCCTGAAAATCCCAAGTCTGTAAGACCGCAATCAACAAGCACATCACGGAATGCCACCATCTGCCTTTCCGGCCTTGGGCATGCTGAAAAGTGTTCATAACCCCACATGGCCTCATTAAAATCACCCATGGCTAACCACGGCTCAGGAGATCGACCATGCAAACGTCTCATCAGTTCCCACATAACATGTCTCTGATCTGTACGTGGTTCCCCATATACAAAAGTAATGCGCATCCTGACTGCTGACGGGTTCTCCCGAACATGAACATCGATATATCGTTTGTGTTTCTCAATCAGTGATACATCCACTGACTCATGCCAGAAAAGAGCTAGACCCCCCTCCTGTGCCTTCACTATCAACAGTAATACAATTTTTTAAACCCAGCCTCCACCTCAGGTTTGCAACACGGTTCCCTTTCATGCGTGTTTCTGAAATGAAAACCAAGCTTGGGCTTTTTTTGCTCCTACGAGAGCCACAAGCTCTTGAACTGTCCGAGGGAGCCCCAACCCTCGACAGTTCCAGCTGAAGAGATTCATGGCTCCTGACGGGCCTCGTCATGAGGACCCGTCAGGTTGGTAGAGGTTTGATCACCGTCCACCTTGTGTCGCTTGTTACTGTCATCACAAACACGAGAATCAGCACTATCTTCTTGTCGCTCCAGTTGTATGTTAAGGTCCATGTCCTTGCGCTTGCCCAGGACACCCACTTCTTTGTTCAAGGCCACTGCATTTTCCTTTACCACAGCCCGAAGATCAGCATCTAGATTATCACCACGACACACAGAAATCATGCGAGCAGCCTCACCCTCTGAAATATCCGGTATCTCGGCTTGTACTTCCCTGACTTCCTTAGCAGTCACACCTAGCGCATCCGCTGTTGGTAACCCGGCATTAACAGAATGTCCAATTTCTTTTTGCTTGAATCTCCTTTGACTGACTGGATTCTTCAACGCACCACGCTGCTCAAAAGCACGAGCCAAATCCCGTGCTACTCCAGTAATGGTTTGGTGAAGGGCAGCCTGAATCGGTGGATGTGATTGCAGCCCATTGTCACCCACCTCCTCACCGCGCGCACCCGGCTGGGCTGGCTTCCCCACACTTTGAAACACCATAGGATTTTTCTGTCCATCATCATGCACCACTAGAGATTGCACCTTCATAGCAATAGTTGCAGTAGCATCAGCCTGCTTCGCCCCGGCAGCCCCCGTATTGCTTGCAGCCGCAGGAGCTGGCGGTTGAGCTGACGTGCCCGCAACCGCACTCGGTGGTTTCTCTCTCTCCTTACCACTTGAGTCATCTTTCTTGTTAGTACCAGCACCTCCCCTGTCCCTCAAAGTCCAGCGAGCGTTTAGCATTCAAGTCCTGTCGACCTCGTAGCGCCAACATAAACTTTTCTCCGGTGAAGCTCGAAGGTGTATTCCAAACTTCACTTTCCTTTCCGTCTCCGGCAGCAGGGCAATCCTTCTCAATATGACCAAGATGGCCACGGAATCTACAGAACTTAGGAATTCTCTCATACTTGACATGTAATCGAAGGGTTTCACCTGTCTTCCCATCTTTCACTTTCAGCCAACGAGTTAGAGGCTTGTCAACAGGCAAAAGAACTCTAATCCTCATATAATCATCCCAGTACCGACCCTTGGCATCCTTACCCACCATCACGACCTTACCCATTACTTCCAAGAAGCTGTCCGGTCTTCTCATTCATGAGGTTGAGGGGCATGTCCAAAATTGTACCCAAACTAGCAACCAGTTCAACTCCACATCGATGGGCGCATCTTCCCATCATAAGCAGCAACAAGGAAGGAATCACCGCGATGAATCCACGGGCCCCTTGCAGCACATAATCCATGTCTCTACTGGATCTCAACTCAATCAAAAAACGATTGTCCTTCAGCCGCTTAACCTCTCGGAACATAGTTTAATCTCCAGGCCCGTTGCATAGCTTCAAACAAACCCTTGAAACTGTAACCACGCACCCGAGTAGAAGCGGCCAATGATCACGTCTTGGTGAGCAGCCACGGCCTTCGCATCTTCAAAATCGAGGACGATCGGGGCGCAGCGTCATCATCCTCCTCCTCGAAAACATCCCTTGATCTTCAATCTCTTCGTCATCCAACAGTAGCACCCGCCTCCATGAGGTGCGGATCCACGCGGATGCCTCCTTCTTTCGACGCCATGGCGCACACACGGGAACAAGAGCGTGCAACTCGACTTGACTTCAGGTGGGAAAGATCAAAGCAAAAGATCCCCCTAATCACCCCCGTCGCATCAGTAGCGTAACTCGAACCCTAGATGAGAATGCGGTAGGACGTCGACCAATACCTTCCGGGCAAAAACCACGGGGTATATGCGGAATCGGGATAGACAATCGCCGGGACGAGATTTGACTCTCCCCTCGCCGTGGAGGTGGACTTCCCAGGCGGCACCGTCAAAACCCTAGTCGCCCAGTCGGCGCCAACAAAAAGCTTCACTTCACCGCTTCAATCGAATAAAAACTAGTGTAAGATTCGATTCTATGCTTAGGTGATACTACTAGTAGTACTATAGTATGTATGACAGGCATCCCACCATTGATTATTGGATAGAGCGACATGGAATTTGCTTCATTTACGTTGATACAATACTCATTAGTCTTCGGTTGATACGTTTTTTCTCGAATATGCAAAAGATTTGCGTATCTTTTTCATTAAGTAGAAGGTTTTACAAGCGGTGCTTTGAGGCGCGATAGGGAGGTAAGGATTAACATGAATTGCCACCTCCTATCTTTTACAAACGGGATTACTCGCGAAGTTAAACGACTAAGGTTGCGTGCTCGGCCGACCCAAAGGTTGGCGGTTAGCTTGATGGTGGCGAGCAAGCGGCTTGTGGTCGCGTTTCCATCGCGCGGAAGCACTGGCGTTCCTCTCTTTCCAAAGTTGCCAAGCCACCAGGGCGAACAGGGTGTCAGCTCCCTTCCGCTTTTCTCCGTGCCATCTCTGCCTCCATCGCTCCCACCAGTCGAGTAGCGACGCGTGTCCGACTTGTGATGAGTCGACACCGGGATGGCTAAGATCGTCCACCAGATCCGCACGGAGTAAGAGCGGGATGCGATGATGTGATCGATGGTTTCTGGCTCCTGGTCGCAGAGGAAGCAGTTGTCGTTTGCCTGCAGGCCATGCTTGTGCCTCCTGTCCGCTGTCCAGTGTCGCTTCCTTACCGCTAGCCAGAGGAAGATCTTTACGCGCAGAGGTGCCCAAGTCTTCCAATCCTGTCGCAACCCGGAATCGGGTGGGAGGCTGCCATTAGCGCCCTGTAAGCCGAGGAGGACGTGTATGTACCTGAGGTTGTCCATCTCCAGACTAGGCGGTCCTCCTCATCTGAGAGCTGCACCTGGCTGACAAGCTCCCACAGCCTGAAGTAGTCCTGCGTGACTGGTACTGTGATTCCACCATAGATCTGGTTGGCCCAAGCTTGGCCCTGCAGTCCTGCCGTGAGTTGTTGTTGCTGAGATGCCCCTTGTGCCGACGACGAAGTCCAGTAATGCGGTGCTATGTCGTGGACTGCTCGGCCCTGGATCCACTGATCGGTCCAGAACAAGGTGGACTGGCCGTTGCCCAGGTGCGTGTATGTGGAGGCGCGGTAGAAGGCCTGTACGTCGTTGGATACTTTCACCAGTAGTGCCGCCCAAGCCCGGCTTTCGTCCGTGCGCTGTAGCCACAACCAACGGGTCTGTAAAGGCGGTCGTGGTAAGTCGCAGGTCCGTACACCGAGGCCACCCAGATCGGTGGGACGGCATACCGTGTCACTTCGGTTGATTCGTCACCACCATACTTGGCTCGTAAACATGATCTTGTTATTACTTTGGCATTATGTTGTACATAGATCATAGATGTCTGAACTATACTATATATACATACAACGAACGCATCATAGACGAGAAAATAACGTCAGGATAAGGGGTCCAAATTAAGAGATCTATAGTGACATGACCATCTCATGCATGGGGATGGGTTAGTGGGAGAAAACAAACAGCAGCTAGGCAAGGATGGCCATGGAAGGAACAAGCCAGCTAGCACAGATCAACGCGTGCGTATACATGTGGCAAAGCAAGTCCTGAAATGAAACAGGACGGATAGCATCATCATTGTATAAGCAGCTTGTCGCACACTCTTGTACCATGTGAGCTATAGCTATGGACAGCAGGCTTCAATTCCTCCCCCGCTGATTGTGCATGCCCGGCCGGCGAGATGCATGCCGTGGCGATTCTCCGTCCGGCCGGCCGGCGAGCGATCATCATGCTTCTCCTCGCCGGCCGCGCTCTCTGTACGCACGAGCTGCTGTCGAGCATCAGTCGTCCATGCATCTCGATCAGCCAAGCCAAAGCCGGCCATATGCAGAGGGCCGGCCGGCTCTCGTGCTTGATCGGCCGGCGTGCGTGCGTGCACAACCACAACGCATCGATACATCCCTGGACTAATAACTTGCCGAATGATCGCGTCCTTTATTTTCGCACCGATCGGGGCAAGCGCGGCCATCCACGGAATGATCATGGTATATATCTGCCGACAGCTTTGCCGATCGGTTCTTTCTACTGCTGTACCAACTGGTGAATTATTCATTCATTCACCTTTCGATTTCGATAGTCACTGGCGATGACCGATGGATGGATGGTATGCCATGCCACCCCTGCAATGACGACCATCTCTGAAACGCCTAGATATCGTGATGGTGACGCCGCGCGCTGATCATATCGCACGCTCTGCTGCTTTCTTCGCTGCGACTCCTCTGCCCCCGGTGATTATTCGCCATGCACATATTCAACATTCTTCTGCCTGTCGCAAGTTGAGTGAGGGCTCATGATGATGACAGGAAAAAAGGGCAAAGGATTGACAATCCACGTGTCATAAAAATAAGTAGCATCTGAATTGGGCTTTGTCCAAGTGGCCCATAATCATCTTTGCTTCTGCACCCTGGACCCAGGACTGTAAATATTTCCTTCTTAGGAAGCTTGAAAGGGCCCACGACGGAGCCGGAAACACACACTTCCCAGAATCCCAGCCCGTGATGTTCATAAAAAAAAATATCCCAGCCCGTCAACCGCTCGCCTTCCTTCTCGCCAAAAATAAGCCCACCACGGCACACGTTATTATTGTTATTAATAAGGGCCCCTTTTTGTCACGATTAATGACAAATAATATTACCGCCCCGAATGCTCGACCGATCCATTTGGCCGACACATGACACGAGCACTTGACTGACACGTCTCCTAAATGAGCAACAGTGAGGCTGTCGATCCGGACTGGCTGTCCAAGCGAAGCGAGCCGCGCGGGCGCGTGACCGATCGCCACGCCACTCCCGCCCCGCCCGTCCGGCCATGTCGAGGGCCAAGCCGAGACACCGTCACGACACAGCGGCTGTTATGGATCCAGTCACCGGGTCCCCGTCACGAGTCACGTCCGTGCCTCCAACCCCCGTACGCCGAGTCGCCGTCCTCCATGTGAGGTCGTGAGGGGAGCAGCGACGGACGGGACGGGACGGACGTGGCGACGGACTCTTCACGTACGCGGAACGAGATCGAGGACAGACGGCTGATGGGGTTGCTGGCGCACCGCCCACGACCACCTGAACGATGGATGGATCCCCAACGATCCGCCACGTGACTCTCCGTGTGCCGCTTTTTCCTGCCAGCCACCGCTCCGTCCGTCCATCCGCCTCCGCCCGTCCGTCCGTCGTCCTCGGCCAAACCAACAAATGGCGGAGTTCCCAGCGCGGACACGTTGCCTTGCCGACTCGGTCCGGTACGCGCCCGCCCATGCATCCGCGCCCCGTGGCCCCGCCTTGATTTCTGGCGACGAGTCCGATCCGATTGCCCGCCCGCCCGCGTGCACGCGTCGCTGTCCGTCCCCTGCCTTTTGGACTTGATGATTTGCCCTGCCTGCCTGCTCGTTGTTCGTTCGATCTCTCGGGGGCCACTGGCAAGGGCCAGGGCCCGGCAAGCAGCATCGGTTGCTCCACCATTCGCGCGGCGAGGCCAGGAGGTAGGGAACGTTGGTCCGTTGGCGTCACCCCCAACCTGTTGTCCGTGACGAAGGAACACCGTCCATCCAGCTGGTTAGTAAAAACGCCACCGTCGATCCAGCTGGTTAGTACCAAAAAAAAAAGGAAAAAATGCGCCTCGACGACGACGGTCCAGGCATGTGCAGTGACCTCAATCCGTCGTCCTGGTCCGCGTCGGCCCCGGCCCCGGCCCCGGCCGGCGCCTAGTAGGAGTACGTCCTACTACACTACACCGGTATCCATCCATCCGTCACCGTCGTGTCCCAAGATTTTCAGACTTGAGAGCGTGCCAACACCTGGCGTCGTCACGACCTCGTGCCAACATCTGCATCCGGTGCTGCATTCATGGATGAAGGAAGCTTCACCTTCACCTTCACCTTCACCTTCACCCAGGGTTTTCGTTTTGGTTTTGACCAGCTGCAGAATCATTGTTCATCGAGTACGTGTAGCCGTCCGTCCCCTGTGAATCTGTGATCATGGGCTCCACACGGTTTCTCAAAGGCACCTTTTCCTCCTCTGGTGCCCTCCTCCCTTTGCCTTTTCCAACGATGAAAGTACTGTGCCCCTGTACCTACCGTGTCCAGAATCATGCCTTCCTTCGTCCCTCCCCCGGCCGGCCGGCCGGCGGCTCGTTCCTTCTGATCCGCTGAATGTGTCATTGTGGCTTCCACCGTATGTACATTCTCATTCGACGATTTGCCACAACAGGTTTGTCCAACGCAATAGTGGGGTGTGAATGGGGTCACTTGCCTGAGCAAGGAGAATTTCTGGCACACATCTTCACCGCTAACTACGTGCTGTCTGGCCTGGCTTCGTCTTTTCGTCAAAGCCGGATCCGGATGATTGCATTTCGGCGGCGTTTTTCCAGTGCTGATAACCTAATGTTGGAGCTTTATTTGCCGCGCCATCGCCACGTGATCTGTCTGTCGCTTCAAGATAAGAGGAGAACATGGAAGCACGGCTGAATAAGGAAACCAGACTAGTCAACTGCGAAAAAAGCGAAAACATGATGCAAACTAGCTCTTCACTAGTTATTAATTGGACCACCAAATTAATTACCTAACTTGGAGTTGATCTAGCAAGATGAGCTTCAGTAGTCCAGTGTGGAATAATTCGAACCATGGATTGAAGAGATAACAGTCTCCTAAGCTGCACATTTAATTTGCCCAGTTGCACAACTACTTGCAATGTTACTGCTACAAAATTCAACAGCTGCAGGGCTGCATAGTCCAAGTCACATGGTCCAATTTACACACTGTAACCACGAGGGATGTAAGTTTGGTTTTGTCTAGATTAGTAGACTTATTCAACTGAACTAATAATGATTTCCGAGCAACAGAAGGAAATACGTACAGTATGAACAAAATGATCGAGTGAGGTAAACCTATCAAATTAGCTAGTAGTACCCACTTGATCCACTGAATTAATCAAGGGGCAAGATTCCTTGGTCCAAGAGCCAATGGTAACATTGTGCTTGTTCTAATCAGCTCCTTCATCGAGGAGCACTTGATGTACACCTTAATCGTTGTCCTTAAGGAGCACTGGGGCTGAAAACCTGCCATGTTAATGGTCAAAGTGCTTCACCAGCACATTCACAGTCCCCACCATCAGAAAGTCACACCAAAGAAGTTACTGCTTAAAGTACATTGTAGTGACTGTATAGCAGCATACTTCTCATTTATGGAGTGTTTGGTTCAAAGAATCAAACCTATTCCAGAAAAGAGTGATGCATCATGAGCCCATTATTCAGAGTTAATAAAAAATAACTTCATTTCTCGTACTATTACTAATTATTAAAAGCCATTCCATTCCATAAAACACTCTATTATTGCTGACGATGTTGGCACACGTTGAGAATCCAAAGAATTCAAATTATAAAAACCATCTTATCTTTCTAAAAGGGATTATATAAAACTATAGAGAAAGGTACCAACGCTTATTTTGGCCTTAAAAAGGTAATTACTATAAAAATGCATTTCATTGTGAATTTAAAGATATATTTGGAATACTAAATATTGCTAATTCTAAGAAACTTTGGGTAAACTTAAAAGATGGTTTGATTGAAAAACACAACTAGAATTGTGCTTATATTTTTTCTTTTTGAATGGAGGTAATGTCAGTTCCCTACCACAACACAAGTTACACAACACCACAGTAGCACCGCAGACCGCAGTGATCATAGTTGACAAACACCACTGATCCTACTGTGCAGAATTCTGCTGTTGTACGCTACGCTGCGTTCTGTACACGCAGAACGGTCCTCTTTCGTTAGACGCAACGCAATGAACAGACCTTCCAAATGTGTCCGTGCGATCCTGTCAGGCAGCATGTTGGCGAGCAGATCGAAGATGATGCTGCGGCTGCTGCCGGCCGGCGCGCTGCGAATCCCGGAAAGAAAGACATGGCCCTCCTCTCCTCAACCCCACGCCACGCTGCTGCTGCCAAAAGGCTCCCCCTCTTCGGCGTTCGGCAACCAGCAATTAAATACCACCACCCCCACCACCCTTCAAACCGCGTAGAAACACCGCGCGGCGCGACACAAACCCGATCCATCCATCCGGAGCCCCACCGCACCGCCACTCCACCGCCACACGCAGCAGCAGCAGCAGCAGCTTGTGCGCGCGCGATCGATCGACTCGACGGTCGACATGAACAGCGCCAACGGGCACGGGCTGATGCACCAGCACCACCACCACGTCCACGCGTCCAGCATGCCTCCGGCGCCTCCGCTGCCACCGGCGGCGGCGCAGCAGCACCAGAAGCAGCAGCGTCCACCGGGACTCCCACCGACGCCACCGTCCGCGCCTGCCTCCTCCCACTCTCTGCACGCCGACATGTGCATAGACGACACCTCGTCGGGGCGCGCGCACGCGCACGGAGGAGGGCTGCCACCGCGGAAGGCGCACCGCAGGTCCCGCAGCGACGTCCCCTACGGCTACTTCCAGCCGCTTCCGCCGCCGTCGCCCAAGATGGAGGCCGGTGGAGGCTGGGGCCTTCCCGTTGCCAGCAACGGCGCCGCCGGCGACGACCTGTTCAATGCGTACATGAGCATGGAGGGTATGGACGGGCTCAACAACTCCGACGGGGATAGTCGCGGGAGCAGCGGCATGCGCACCAACGGCGCCGACAGCAGCGAGAACGAGTCCGAGGACTACGGCGGCGGCGGAAGCGGTGGAGGTGCCGACAGCCAGTTCCTCCTCTGGGGTGGCGATGGTGGTGGCAAGAAGAAGAGGAATGCCTCTGGAGAGCCCGCCGCGCCGCAGCCGCCGCCGGCGAGGCACGCCAGGAGCCATTCCATGGACAGCATCATGGGGAAGCTCAGCTTCTCCGCCAATGGAGAGCCCGGCAAGTTCAGCCTCGAGTTTGGTGGCGGCGAGTTCACCCCCGCCGAGATGAAGCGGATCATGGCCGACGATAAGCTCGCCGAGATGGCCCTCGCCGACCCCAAGCGCGTCAAGAGGTAGGCACCGCACCGTTTCTTACAAATCCTATCCTGCCATAAAAGCCCGGATCCTTCCTCCCAAAATAGCTGGATCCTTCAATTGCAACAAATGCAAATTCTACTACGTTTTAATCACAATGTTGTCCCCTCGTCATCCATCGTGATCGTTGTCTGCAGGGTGCTCGCCAACAGGCAGTCGGCGGCGCGGTCCAAGGAGCGGCGGATGCGCTACATCGCGGAGCTAGAGCAGAAGGTGCAGATCCTGCAGACGGAGGCCACCACGCTGTCCGCGCAGCTCACTCTGCTACAGGTATGATCCTGCATTTCGATCGCTCAAAAGTTCAGAGCTCGCATTGCTGGTGTGCTTAATCATCGTTCGTTCGTTCGTTCTCTTGGTCGCAGCGCGACTCGGCGGGGCTGGCCACGCAGAACAACGAGCTCAAGTTCCGGCTGCAGGCAATGGAGCAGCAGGCGCAGCTGCGTGACGGTGAGAACCATTTCCGCTTTCTTGGATGGGTTGCCATGGTTGATGGAACCCAGGATGAGTACAGGCTCTGTTCAAAATTCCAGTTCAGTTGCCGTTTGCTCTGAGTTTCCAATGTGTTCGTAGGATCGTAGTGCTGGACGTGATCGGCGCAGCTGCACTGCCATTGTTGCGGCATTTGGCGCCTACGCATTGGCAGTTAGTCGTTGTCATGTAGTGCCGATCCGCTTACCAGTTCGCCTTACAAATTGCTTGATTTTTTTTAAAGGGGAGCCGTTGTTCTCTAATGCTGGTATAGTTGCCAGCATGTCGTACAAAATCAGAATGCGCCTGATGAATGATCACATTCCGCGACGACTTCGTCAGGCATTGGCGACATCGCCTTGTTTTGGATTCTCATATCATATCGATAACATAATAAATAACAAAGTGTTTGTCAATGCAAACTGACACCGCGTTGCCTAGTTCGTGGACCCATGCTGGTGGCCACTACCCCTGTCACAAGAGGCCGGCCGTCTTTAGATACTAATACTCTGCAAGCGCATCAACTACCTTTTTATTAAGACTGTCAGTAGCAATCACTAACTGGTTCTTTCATATAGAGTACAGCTTACATCAAACATGTGCACCATAAAGGAAGCAAGCAATTTGTTTATCAAGAACAAGAAATGTATTGTAGCCATTTTGTTCTGACCACAAACAATTTCTGTTTCACTGAACAGCTCTGAACGAGGCTCTAACAGGTGAAGTCCAGCGCCTGAAACTCGGCGACACAGGCTCGTCAGGCAATCTATCCCAGCAGCAAATGCAGCTCCGTTGCCAGAACCAGATGGCGGAGCTGCACAAGCAGCAGCAACAACAGGGTGAGCAGATACCGTTCTATCAGCTGGAGCAGAACGGCGCGGCATCAAGGAACCACGAGCCTAAATGAGGATGGTTTAGGCATCTACCTGCACTCGGTTACACAGAAAAGAAAACCTTAGTCCCATAGATGATATGGAAATTACGTTTCCTAACCCATTTATCTTGAAGCTGTGATCTCGTTTATATAGTACTCCTCCGTTTCAAATTGTAGTTCACTTTGGCTTTTTCTAGATACATTGATTTTTCTTTATGCATCTAGTTATCTGTATGTCTAGATGCATAGTAAAATGGATGGATCTAGAAAAGCCAAACTCGAACTATAATTTGGAACGGAGGAGTATATACTACTGTATGTTTGTTGGGCCGGCAAGGACCCCGTACGTTTCTGAATGTTTTATCTTCTTCTCAGAACCATTGGTTGTCGCTGGAGTTATCATAGGTAAAAAATGTAATGGATTCAAATTCTTTTTGTAGTACTGTTATTTATTTATAAATTCGTTCGGGCATTACCTGCAGATGTGTTGAACCCTGTTATTCTTTTAAAAGAAAAGGCATAACCGCATATAGTCTTGAATTTGGGGTTTTGTTCTAATTTGGCTTCCCTCTGATGGTTATTTTTGAATGCTGATAAAACTCAAGAATGGAAAGTGATGAATTTGGTGTTTTGTTCAAATTTAGCTTCCTCTTGATGGTTGCTTTTTTGAACGCTGTTAAAAATGAAGAATTGAAAGTGAAAAAAAAAAAAAAAATAACTGCATATAGTCTTGAGTTTGGGGGTTTGTTCAAATTTGACTTAGTGATGAATTTGGTGTTTTGTTCAAATTTAGCTTCCTTATGATGGTTGCTTTTGAACGCTGTAAAAATGAAGGATAAAAATGAAGAATTGAAAGTGAAAAAAAATAGTTGCTTTTGAACGCTGATAAAATGAAGGATAAAAATGAAAAATTGAAATTGAAAAAATAAAACCGCTGATAAAATGAAGGATAGAAATGAAAAAAATAAAACCGCTAGAAGGAGGGCTTGAACCTCCGACCTTGTGGTTAACAGCCACACGCTCTAACCAACTGAGCTATTCCAGCAGTTGGTTTTGAGTTTTGCAACTTATAACAAATATATTATTGAGTCTAATTCCTAAGCAGCGGATCTTCAGTGATCTATTGTTGACTCTCCATGAACAAATATTCATTTTATCTAAGAGAAAATAGATTATTCGTTTTTCACTTACCATCATCACATTTCCCTTACGCCTTCTTCTTCCCTTGTGTGTGATCCCGGACTCATCTTTGTCATGCATGCCTACTAGTGTTGACAATACTCGAGAGACAAAGATAAACGTCGGCCGCCACCGTTTGCCCCCTTTCCTCGCCTCGACCTCGGCTGCGGTGGTGGCGGAGCGAGGGGTCCGTCTCTTCAACAGATCTCCTGTATTCATAGGGTCTTAATCGAGTCCACCTAAGTCTAGGGGTTTGCTTGCCGTCGATGTTCGACGGTGGAGTTAGGTTTTGGGAGGAGTGTGGCTCCTATGCGGTTTGCTTTTCCTGGCGACGCCGGCGATGCGGAAGCGACGGCGGCGCAACGGAATAATTTCTTCCAACTTCTTCCGTTCTCCGATGGCGATCTACTCCGACGTCAACGGAGAGGCTGGGGAGACTGTCAGGAGTCGAGGGTCGGGCGCATCGTCGTCTTCTTCAAGTGATGATGTTGTTGACCTGTTAATCTCGAGGAAGATGATCTTTGGTGAAAATCTGAGCTTTGCTCGGGTTGCCGGGCGGTGGAATCGAAGGATGTGTCGTTGGTACGGGAGTTGGCCGATGCGCCTGGGAGTCAGTGTACTCGGCTGATTCGCCTAGAAGTAAGTTTTCCTCTGCGGCCTCCACCTTGTGGAGTTTGGCTCTGGTGCCCGACGATAATTAGGAAGCGCCTTCGAGGAAGATGAATATGAGTTTTTGACTTCTTTATAATTTTTTCTGTTCTTTGAAGTCCTTTTTGTAAAGTGGCCGGTGTAATGCGCTAAGATCAATACAGTTTCCTTCTTAAAAAAAAAAAAAAAGAGATGAAGATAAACGTCTCTTCTTTTTTTTTGAGCAAAAGCTAAACGTGTCTCTTGAAATGACGTTTCGTTGTAAATTTGAGATGGGCCTGGTGTGAGTACTGACTACTGAGCTTGGGCTTGTCGGTCCGGCCTAGCAGATTGAGTGGCACTCGGTAGGCAGTAAACGAGTACTGCCACTCGGTAGGCAGAACTATCGTTGTTCCCCGATTTTCCCGTGCAAAAGATAAACGCCTCTCTTTTTTTTTTTTGAGAATTACAAATAAACGCCTCTCTTGAGATGACGTTTGCTCCTCCTCTGTGCTCCGACTTCTCAATTCAAGCTATCGTTGTTCCCCGATTTTTCCGTGCTTGCCGTTACGAACGCGCGCAAACACACAGGGTCCACCTCACCGTACCGTTCACGTAGGCGGCCCGGGTTGGTGATGGACTTGACCAGGATCTCGTTCCTAGCAGCCAGAGGTCCTCCTCGACGTAAACGTGCCGCATGCCCTTACGCAGAGCGCGACGCACCCAGCACTGCCACCTCGTCGTCTTCCTCGGCTGCTGACATTATTGATACTGCGCCGTGACAAGGCGATGGAGTCTAGATTCTGATCTAAGATAGTGGTAATTAGATAGGTTAGGTGCACACCGTTCAATCATTTGAGGTGTGAGTGTGACGGGGATTAGGATCTACTCGAGGTAGTAGTTACCCCCTCCATCCACAGAAATATGCAACTAAGTGATCCGGGCCGATCAAATCAGGTAAAATTTAACCAAGGTTATAGTGAATATTATTAGCATTTATTTTTCTAAATAAATTTATTATAATAATATATCCCATTACTAATTTAATGGTACTTCTTTTGTATCAAGAATGTTAGTATTTTTTTTTTTTTTTTATATAAGTTCAGTCAAAAGTTTAAATTATTTGACACCTTGAGAAACGAGAATCGGATGTTTTTTTTTTAAGACTAAGGGTAATATATTCCGGATGAACGTGATTTGTCCGGACAACAAAAGTGGTCAGCAATCATGACTTTCTTGGCAAAGCCAGGAAATTCGGCATCACCTACACCTGCACGGTTGATGTTCCATGTTATTGCGCCAGCACTTTCGTCACTAAAGCTTCCAAAGCTCGCAAGGATTCTCTGTGGTCTCTGCCGACCGTTTCATGAACACATTTCATATCTGTGCCTGAGATTTTCAGTTCAGCTTCAAGAAACTGAACATTTACAACTGCAGTAGTACATAAGTACATTTATTGAGCACACTGATTACTGACGGAAGAAAGCAAAAACTGAGTGACAAACGGATCGAGATGAGCTCGGTCGCTCATCTTCGGTCGATGGTACACACATAACGCGACGAAACGTGATATCGCGGAGGAGTACACACACTACCGAGCAAGCAGGACCTGCAGGAACGCGAGCACCTTGTCGACGTCGTCCGGCACGACGCCCTTGGCGACGTCGGCGGCGCGGAACCGGTCCTCCCACGCGGCCAGCAGTGGCGTCTTCGCCGGATCAATCAACCTGCGCCCGATGATCTTGCCGACGGCGCCGAACCACCCCAGGTACCCGCCGAGCACTAAGTCCACGAAGCCGATGCCGTCGCCGCCGAAGAAAGGCTTCCCCTTGGAGCAGTCCCTCAAGGCGCCCTCCAGCGTGTCGAGCGCCTCGGCAGCGCGCGCCACGGACTCCAGCCTCTCCTCCTCGTTCTTGCACCTGAACACCATCCCGAGCCACGCCGACATCACCTTGTCGTCGATGTACGCCGCCCAGAACCGCGCCGTCGCGCGCTCGTAAGGGTCGGACGGCAGCAGTGCCGGCCGGCTGGTCCCCTCCCACACCTCGTCGACGTACTGCAGGATGATCTGGGACTCGTTGATGGCGCGGCCGCCGTGGAGGAGCACCGGCACGGTCTTGTGCACCGGGTTGGAGCCCACGAGGAGCGCGCTCTTGTTGCTCAGGTCCTCCTCCACGTACTCGTACGACAGGCCTTTCAGGTTGAGCGCGATGCGGACACGGATCACGAACGGGCTCGTCCACACGCCCAGCACCTTCAGGTCGTCGTTGGCTGCGGCTCCCGCCATTGGCAGCTCTAGCTAGCTGTCGGTTCTGTGTTCGACGAGATGCACAGATCAGGACGCAGAGGATGAGGATCGGGAGGGTGTTTGCGGTTGTGTGTTGTTTTGCTCAGTGTTGTTCTGTGTCTATAAGTGTGGCAGGGCCAGTGGTCTTTATATAGGACGAATGTGAGCACTGAGATGTTGCCTTTGGTTTTACTGTACACGGGAAGCTTCGTTTGAGTCTTGGGGTGTGTTTAGAGGCCAAAATTTTTGGGCCAAAAATTCTGGAATTTGGGTTAAAATTCTGAAATTTTCGCAATCAGAATAACGAAAAGACTCAGAAGACATTTCGTTTGTTTATGGTAAATTTTATCCTACCATAGGGTAACTAGGCTCAAAAAATCGTCTCATAATATACATCTAAATTGTGTAATTAGTTTTTTTTTTTTACGTTTACATTTCATCTTTCGAAAATGCGTCTATTTGTGCATTCATTGTTTGGATGTGATGTGATGGGATGAGAGTGCAGTAAATTTTGGATGGAATCTTTGGCCTCTAAACACAGCCTTGTGCACGAATTCTTGATTGCATCTGTACCTGACCGTCTTGACGGGTATGTTGTGGCTGCAGGTCATACTTAAGCGTCTGGTACTCTTGATTTCGACAGCATGGTCGTCACTCTAAGTAGCAGCCACCGTCGTCCTTTCATGGACGAAGGTGCATGCCTACTCCATCGCCCCTTGGTATTGCTAAAGGTCTTTGCAAACGATGACGCACCCAATGACCTGCTGCACTTGCACATAAAAGGCTCGACAACTTCCACTGCACTCACCAACCGGTACGTGTCTCCATGTCGTTGTTGTTTCCTGCCAAATGAGATAAATATACAAAGTACTGTTTGCTCAATATACAAAGTACTGTTTGCTCAATAATTTCTGGTTCATCAATGAGACTAGCAACTTTTGTTAACTTCCCCAATCAACACTTTTCTAAAACCACTACTAATTTCAGTTTTCACTCGTAATAATCTCACTTTTTTTTTGGTAGGAGGGGAATTTCACTCACCCAGTTCTGTACATACTGACTCCTAATTCTTACGTGTTGCGAAAAAGAAGGTGCGATCATATTTTTCCGCGTACGCCTAGGACTCCAATTAGGTTGGGTCTTGTTAGATTCACCTGAATTTACATGTTAGGGTAGAGTGAGGTAGATTTTATCTACTACACCTATATTTAGAACCCCCACTAAAAAGAGTTCTACGAACATGTAGCTTTGGGTACTTTGAATAATTTCTGAATGATTTTGTTTCAGGGGATATGAATAATTAAAATGGCTATGCTGTTAAGTAACATCACCTGATTGTTGGTCTCGTGATTGAGTCGTCCTTAGTCTCCTAACTTGATTCATAGTTGGGGAGCTAAGGAATACTGTAAAAAGGAGAAAGAAAAGTGTTGGCATTTCACCGAGCACCTAAGATGCAGACGTTGGTATTGATAATAGAAGAGACCTGGACGACCTCGCTGGTGGTGGAAAGGGCGTGCAGAGTCGACGGCGGCGTTCAGAGGTACGGTGGTGGCGGGGGCGGCTGGATGGCGACAGCGGCGGTGGCGGTGGAGGCGGCTGGCCTGAGGCGCCGATTACGTGGGGAAGTGATGACGTGGTGGAGGAGCGTGAGCGCGACCGGAGGGGAAGGCATGCGGGTGCGGTGTTTGACGATCGTACCCGAACCTTCGCGAGGTTGAAGGGAGTTGGTCTGGCTGGCCGTTGATTAGGGATCGAATGGTTATTATGTATGCGTCGACGTGGCCTTCTGTGGTGCAAAAAATGGTATATAGGTATAAGAGTAAAGTATAGATTAAACACGCAGAGACAAAGGGTCTACATATATAGGCTTGGTTAGTTTGTGAAAAGTTCTGTGTTGATTTTGCAAAAAGTATTTTCTTTATTTTTTCATTTATTGCATTTAAATAAATAGCTGAAACTTGGATTTTGGGGAGTTGGAGTGAGTTATGCCAAACTCCCGGATATGAGCTCTTTTTTTCCCCTACATATTATTTTGCGACTGACAAACGACATGATCTGTGAAACAGGCCGGTGAAAATTTATTGGTAAAAGAGGCTATCTGAAAACCATCGGTGTCAGCCGACCCTGATAGCGGAACGTAGCTTCGCCATTGCAGCATAATGCCTTTGGCCGCATTGCCCACGCTGAACCGCTCCGCCCATGCCGCCAGGAGCGGCGTCCTCGCCGCATCAAGGACTTTGACACCGATCATCTTCTCCAACACATTGAACCACCCAAGGTAGCTGCCGAGCACGATGTCCATGTACCCGGCGCTGTCTCCGCCGAAGTAGCCCTTCCCTTGGAGCAAGCTCGGAACGCGCTTTCTAGCGTTTCCAGCGCCGCGACCGCCTGCGCCGCGCCGTCCAACTTCTCGTCGGTCTCATGGGCGAACAGCATAGTGCGCCATGCAGACTCGACCTTGTCATCCACGTACGCGGCCCAGAAGCGGGCGGTGGCACGCTCGTAGGGGTCGGCGGGGAGAAGCGAAGGGCCGCCGGTGGCGGTGGCGGTGGCGCCGAAGACCTCATCGATGTAGTGCACGATGACCTGCGACTCGCAGACGGGCCTGCCGTCGTGGATGAGCACGGGCACCTTCTTGTGAACGGGATTGGAGGCGAGGAGGAGCTGGCTCTTGTTCTTGACGTCCTCCTCGACGTACTCATAGCTCAGGCCCTTGAGGTTGAGCGCGAGGCGCACCCTGATCACGAACGGACTGGTCCACAGGCCCAGCAGCTTCAGCTCGCCGGCTCCAGCCATTCGCAGATCTTGCTTTCGGAGCCGGAGCGTGCACACAATAAGGCGAAAATGTATGCAGCTGCAGAGAGGCGTTTACAGTGCAGTGCAGGCGTTCAGGGTGTGGTTTTAATCCCGTGTGTTGTGTCCGTAATCGTGTCATGTTATTGGGGGTTATAATATAGAAATATGATCCGGGGCGTTCGTTTTTTTTTTGTTTTTGTTTGATTGGAATGCTGTATGCGTGTGCCGACTGGCCGTCTTGATGTGAACGTTCGGGTCCGTCGTTTCAGGCAGGTAGTACAGGTACGCTGCATTGATCCGTGCCGCCAGCATGGTCGTCAGTAAATCAGATAGCAGCCATGCCTTGTTCGTCCTCAGAAAAGTAGCAGCAACAGCTACCACGTCACTAACCATCTCCTTTGGGTTTCGTTTTTGAAAACTGCTGCGATGTTCTTTCTTTGACTAAGATGCTCCCCCTGCCCTTTTCCGACTACAGTCTGTGGGGTAGCTTAGCTTCTACAAATCTACTCCATTGCCCATGGTGTTGCTAATGATTACTCTCTGGTCTCTGCTGGTTAGCTTATCTGAAACGGGTTCCTCACTGTTTTGAAGGACATTTGCTTAAAATAATTTCTTCAAACGATGACGCACCCAATGACCTGCTGCACAACATAGGCTCGACAACTTCCATTGCACCATCTCTGATCACCAACCGGTACGTGTCTCCATGTCATTGTTGCTTCTTCCAGCCAATCGAGATAAAGTACTGTTTGCTCAATAATTTCCGGCTCATCAATGAGACTAGTAGCTTTTGATAACTTCCCAATCAACAGTTTTCTAAAACCACTACTAATTTCAGCTTCCACTCCTACTAATCTCAGTTTCTTTGGTAGAAGGGGAACTTAACTCACCCAGTTCTGTACATAGCGACTCCTAATTAGTTTGGACGTGGTAGGATTCACCTCAATCCACATGTATTGGGGTAGACTTAGGTGGATTTAGTTTAAGTTATACTCCAATCCATCCAAAAACATGTGGATTGATATGAATCCAACCATATCTAAACAAGGCCTTACGTGGGTGCTTTTCTTCCATTTTCCCCATCATGCAACCCACCGTCATCCTCCATTCCTCCTCTTATTAGAGAAAGACAACAAAAGTCCCCCAATACTCTTTCTTCACCCCCAACTATTGAGGGTGCACTACTTCACCCCTAAACTATGAAACCATATTTTCACCCTTTGAAATTTCCAAAACTGGTCAAATAACCCCTTAGAGCATCTCCAACTGTACCTAATGATTTCTTCCCAAAAACATGATGTTTTCCAACTTCCAAAAGGTATTAGGAGTAACAAATATAATCATCTCCAACAGTTTTCAATAAATCGCTTCTGAAATATAGAAGTCAATTTTACATCGAGTTCGTATACTATTTCAAAATTATCCTAACTACTTTTATATTATTTGTCTCTCTTATACAATTGCATCAGTAACCATTTTCTACTCTTTATTCACACCCCTTCCACCTCTAGATTGGCCGATGGATACTCGTGATTCCCACGTTTGCATTTTTGCGCAAAAAGTGTTGGTGCTTTTCCAAATGCCAATAGATTGGGAAGGGTTTTTGAAAACAATTGGAGAGGAGTTTTTCACCTTTTTCCAAAACCAAATGGATTGGGAAGGGATTTGGGGAGCTATTGGAGTTGCTGTTAGGTGGTTTTCGAAGGTGGTTTTATCTTTATTTATTTTTGCTGAAGCTTTGAAAAATCATAGGAAATCATAGAAAAATACAAAAAATGGAAAGTCCAGTTTGTTGGACTCCACATGACTAGATCTACACAATGAACATATAATATGATATGCTTTAGTACAAAGTTTATTCCAACTAATTAAAAGCATAGAATGTACTAACACAAAAATTTGTACTAAAACAGAACATAACCTCATGGGGGTTTATTTGACTAGTTTTAGAAAGTTTCTGAGGGTAGAAAATACGGTTTCATAATTTTGGGGTTGAAATAGACTACCATAAATAACTCTAAACTCATTTTGATAACTTTTCATAATAAAAACATAAGGTGCAACCATATGAGTGCAACACATGGTAGTGCCAATTTTTTTTTTTTTTTTTTGAGAAATCTTCGGGGATTAATTCATCCCCACCCGCTTGTATTCCACGGATGCCGGCAAGCCGGTGGGCGGAATGAGTGGCCCGTATTACAAAAGTTTCAGTTCAGCATGGGGGGTGTTAAGATTACATGAAACTCAATTGTCTCCAATGCCTAGCTATGGCTTCCTTCTTCCTCGGTATACGGCAGCTCCAGTCCTGCGCTGCGCTTTTGCAGGCTGCCTTTAGGCGACCTATATCCGGTGCCGCCCCCCTGAACACCACTTCATTTCGATGCTTCCAAATCTCCCAAGTCAAGAGGAGGAGTATGGTATTGAGGACGTCTTTGTGCACTGTTGGAGGAGGTTGTGAGTTCCACAGCTCTCTCACCTTGGCAATGCCTGCCGGGTTCCAGCCGATCGCCGTCCAGAAGGAGCAGACGAAGCTGCACTCACGAGATGATGTGATCGGCCATCTCCTCCAGCGCTCCACACAGCTCACACCGGCGGTCATCCACTATATTCTTCTTGGCGAGGACGCTACGGGGAGTTGATTCTTTCTTGAGTGAGCAGCCGGGCGAAGAACTTGACGCGAGGTGGAGCAAAGTTCTTCCAGACAAAGGCATACGGCGCATGCTGGTGCTCACCTTTCATCGAGGTTCTGTAGATGAGGCCGGCCATCAGGCGATGTCGACCATCCTCGAAGAAGCTGGCGCGCTCGTCGGGGAATCGTGAGGACAACGCTTTGGATGATCGGCACAAGCTGGTCCGGCTCCTCCCGGCATGCCTGGCCGGCCCGCGGTTGGAAGCCGGAGCGGAGTGGGGTGGCGACGGCGTCGTGGACCGATGCCCCCGCCATTGTAGTGGCTGAGCGGGTCGGGAACATCTCGGCCGGGGAGCATCCGTTGCCCGGCGGTCGTGCGAGGAAGGATGTCGTTGCCCGTCACCAACGGCGACCGTAGTGATCTTCCCGTAAGCGGGCGGCGAGGTCACGTAGCGCCACCCAGTGGGTACCTTGTAGCCCTCCTTCTAGCGTGCCCATGTCCACGAGCTCCCTCGCCCATCACTATGTAAAAAAGGCCTCTGATCGCGCGTTGAGGGCTTCTACGATGTTGCAGCGTCGCCCATTAGGGTCTCTAAATGTCCGACTTCTGAGACCAAAACCTTCCGAGTGTACGTAACACACTTTATCCAGAGCGGTTTTTCTGCGGGTGCATGACCTCGTTTTTGCTCAAGCTGTAGTGAGCAGTACCTACGAGAATAAGTTTTCCTATGAAGTGACTTGTGCTTTTACGGTAGCGTTTCTGAGACCGCGGCATGAATAAAGCGACGGTATCCCTTCCAAAGTTACCGGCGCCACGGGCCCAATGTGTGACTGGTGATGACTTCGCATGTACGACCCTCGTGGTCAAAAGGGCGTCAGAGCGGGCCCATGTCGAGGCGGTTGTGCGCACAGCGTGTCAGAATCGTTAGAATCTTACGAACCGCGCGGGCGATAAAGTGTGCCGTGGCGCTTTTCCTTATCGAACACATTCAAATGCAGCTAACCGTGCATCGTTGTTCGTCACCCGCCGGATATTCGCCGCCACACGCGATACGTAGTTTAATACTACTACGCGACACGCCCCGTTTATCCGTGCGTGAACGTGGATTCATTTCTGAGACACTGCTCTTGTACCCAGTGTTTTCTTATGTTTACGACGCTTAGCACCTAAAATCGGCGTACTGTGCGGAGACTACTGAGGACGCTTACAACGACCCATCGATCGTAACTCTTGGAAAATTAAAGACGCGCAGACCTCGCTATGTGTGTGCGCAATGAGGTTGATGTTTTCGCACGCTTAATTTTCTAGAGCGCGACGTAAAAAATCTGCTAAAACAACCGCGGCGCATCAGGGGCGAGGCAGTCTCAGAACTATTCGGAGGCTTGAGACGCCTCTTAGATAGTTGACGCTGCGTCGTGTCAATGATGACGTTATGAACACACTGCATAGCTTAGAATCGTCTGACACCACAGCATTGATATAATTAATACGTATATAATACATATACATAGGTCCAAGCACAAACAAATGGCTGACGCCAGCAGCATTAAAAATTCAAGTGTATCAGATTGTTCTTCACACGCACCCAGTTGTTCAGGGGCACGCCCGCAGTTGTTCACAACACAAATAACACGGTTCACGTGCATGTATCCACCTCGGTCGTGATGCAACAAGGGAACGAAGCAACTCACGGTTTCACGAATCAAAATAGTCGCCATCGGGGTGGATGACATGTTCCATAAGAAACTTGGCGATCTTCTCTCTAATCTCACCCAAATTGAACGGTTCACTGCAAGTCAAAATCCTAATACAAAGAAAAGGTAGCCATAAGTGTTTGTTGTACACATGGTCTTTATCGCCAAACAAAGATAGGCACAAGATGGAGCTGCACTTCGAGTTACCTCGTGACAATCCAAATGAGCTTGATTCATCGCAACCATCAAGTGGTGCGCCGTGTAGAACCCACATGTCTTGTTATCAGGTTGCGTCCAGCACTGCAAACATATGAAACACAGTGGTTATTCGCTGAATGGAAACCCAAGTGGCAAGTGCACAACTTCAGGAGAAGCACAACAATTACTTTTGCATACTTGGCGTGAACCGTAAACTTTTGCGTCCTTGTCCCCTTCGGATTGAAAACATGCTCAACAAGGCTACACATGAGTAAAATGTAAAAAGGTCACATTCTTTTCTATTTTTAGTAACATAATTAAGAAAAAAAAATGCATGGGTCGGATGTAGGTTAGGAAACACTCCTTTGTTGTATTAAAGTTTTTCAACGGGAGCGTTTACGTCTTTCTTATTTGGGCGCAGAGTCAACGAAATAGACTTTCCTCCACTTGATAGCTATGACAACAGCAATCCAGTGTTGGCCTGGATTATGCGCAAACATGACAAAGTCCTTGTCATGATGCTTCCGTAGGCCAAATTCTAGATATGTACGGCCCTTGCTGAGAGGCCCATCATCCTTCAGCCCTTCAAAGGTCAATGGCTCGGGATCAAGAAAGCCAAGCGACAAAGACAAGGCCCTCGCTTCTCGGAGCGAGGCATCTCGGAATAGAGAAGCATGCAAAGCAAATTTAGTAAGCAATAGATGAAAGAGGCATCCCGAATGAGTCCACAATAGAAGAAATTGTACTCACAGTGTCATGCAGCGAAGGATGGCCACATCCAATCCATCCAGTGTCATGAGGTCAAACAGGTCGTCGAAACCCACATTGATCTTAGCCTCTTCGTGCGTGTCACGCCAAAAGGCCGCTTTCGGGCGACGCAAAGAACGCCACCATGTTTGGACCGGCTGCTTGCATGCACGACCCATGAAGAGCGACACAACAAGGCCCCTACCGTACTAAGCTGTTGTAGCGTGAGCATTGGAGATCCATGCTTGTACTTAGGGTTGGCGGTGCGTACCGAAGGGGCACTCAATTGCTTACGGTCATAAGGGACGACCCCTTCCGGGAACGTATGCCGTCACCGTTGGATGCTCTATGCCTCTTGCACGAAACATGCTTGTTTGGAGCACATTCTTTGTTTGCTTCCGCTTCTCCCATTTTGCACTCTAAGAGGCACTACGGACATTCTTGTCATGCGAGCCACTCCGCGTTCTCAGCCCTTGCAAGTCTGCGAGGCACTCTCATCATTCATGCCTTGAGAGCCAGTTTCGCATTGTTAACCGATGCACTCGCAAGGCGCACTCGACGTCATTGGCATGAGTGCGAAGTCGCCGCATTCCGATCCATTGCACCCTGAGAGGCACTCTGATCACCATTGGCATGCAAGCTAGTCATCTCATTCCCACCCATTGCACTCTGAGTCTGAGAGGGACTCTGGTCATTGCTGTCATCCCCATTTAATAACCTGGTGCGTGCCATATGGTCCTTTAGACCGACTAATACCCCGAGACGAAGGCGGAGGAGGTTTCTTTCAAGAACAATTTGGTGCGAGAACAAGGCGGGCTGTTGGGGTGTTACGGTCATAAGGTCTCTGCTCCACTGGATCCTCTTCAAAATAGCCTGGCCAAGAGTCTTAATTTCGCCTGTCGGCGGATCCAGTAGTGTAGCATCAAAACCAGGATTTACATGTTCAATCGTTACAATAGTATGTCCTGCCAGTATTGGTTGACCCTCAATTAGCTCTGGGTGATTCGGGTGTACCTTTCCCATAGCTACCTCAACCTGATAACCTCCAGTCTTCATTACAAGGGTAGATCGTTCTGGAATGGAAACCTCAGGTGCAGCATCCAGTTGGCCATCCGGATTGGCTTCGAGGCGCAGTTGCTCTTGATCCACTGCCGGCGCTAGGGTGTTACCCGGCGGGGAACCTTGTGCTTGTGCTTGTGCTTGTGCTTGTGCTGCTTGTGCTTCTTGCAACGCCACCACGACCTTGGAGCTCATCCAATCTAGCGAAAAATCTCTTCTCTAACTACCGTGGCCGCCGACTTCCTCTTTTTACGTACATGTCGGTGCAATCCGCCAATTCCTCCAACCACCACGAACTAGACACCCCACGCACACGCCACATGCGTTACGGGGTGCCCCAGGACCCCCGTGAGCAGATCTCTTTCCCTTACACCGGTGACCTCGGAAGAAGCATAGGCTGCCTTTAAAATCTGCTCACCTAAAGCCTGAGCTGCTTCATCGTTCCAAACAATTCGAGCCCTGTCACCTAACAATTCGGTGGCTGCGTCCCAAAAAAAGCCGTAGCGCGGTCCTTAGGATATTCGTCCAGAAGGATTACGGATTCCTTTGTCGACTAAGTCCACGTCCTCCTTCGCCCACCTTTTCGGACATTGCTTCATAACCTCCCGCCCCCGAGGCGGTGGTTATCTTGGTTCCTCTACCTAAGCTCCTTGTATCTCGACTTTTTTTGCGGTGCCTCTTCGCCCGATTCGCTTGAACAAAAGCTGTCCAATCCTCCTTAGGGATTGTTGGTAAATCTAACGTCATTATAACATAAGGCGGAGTTAATCTCACCTCGGGCTATATGCCATCAAAAGATACTCGGTGTGGTTCATCTCTTAACACTACTATGTGCTAGGTTGTCATCCCCAGCGGTAATGCTAGGAAATGCATATGTGATACTTGTGATATGTGTTGTTTGCAATCTAAGAAAATAAATATAAAAGGTCTATCCGCAAGCGCACGGATATAAATACCCTTTGTAGCATTTCAAGGGAGTAATCCAGGTTTTGTCATTTATATTCTACCACGGGGAGGAATAATCTAAAGGTGGGTACTAACATAATTAATAAGTGGCATACTTATGAGAGGGTTACATTACTAGTGCTTACTTTAAAGGGGGCAAACCAATAATGATAATAATATAATAATGATAAATAAAGGGCGGAGGCATCACACACGAGATGAGAGAATAACTACTAAGTTAGACTTAACATTGGATTACTTTTAAGAGACGTAATTCATCTATAGCATTTAATCTACTAAGTCATTACATCTACTCTAAGGCATATGTTATCATCTATAGCATAGTAGACTTTTAGATCATGTATCCGAACGACTATCAAGGAAAATCAAGAGTGAAACAAGATATTCCCCATAATCAATGTCCACGTGTCTTACAAACGGAGGGTGGATTTCAAAGGACTCAACAGATCATCACTCCCGCGATCTACCACACGCCCGGAATATAAGGTGCATTCGCAGGTAAATCATATATAAGCACCACGCTTACATAAATATCTTTACCACCTAACCCACTCGAGTATTGAATTAGGCGCTCTACGAATAGATACATATATCTATCATAAACTACATCTATATCAATCATACTATTAGAATAAAGTAAGAACATAGCAAACAAACACATATTATTAATAAAGTGCAAAGTCATAGATACAAGGTAATTCATACCGTGATTACTTGAAGATCGAGAACTACGGGTAGGCACACCCAGCTCTAATTGTATCCGTGCGCTAATCAACTTGGATGAACTAGAACTAGAACTAGTAGCTAACTCTAATCTCGGTGGAGAAACTCTCTTCTATACGCCCGACTTTGGTTGATAATGAATTACAATGAACTAGTATGAGTTAGGGTTTAACCCTCAGGGGCAGATGGTCTTTTTATATAGGCCTTGGTGATGAACGATGACCATTGGATTAAACCGACCTTCAACAACGGCGTAGATACAACCACAAAGTCGGTGGTAAACCGACCTAGAAGTCCGAGGCTGACTTCTTGGCCCCACCCGGGCGGCCAAACCAAATATGGATCGGCGGCCGCCGGTGTCCTACCTCCTCCCGGCCTACGGTTCCTTCCGAGTCCTCTCGGTACCTTCTAGAATGTTTTAGTTCACTTTTCGGGTTGAGTTGCTTCACGGTCAAGTCTTGTCATCATATGTCTTGTATATTTCGGAACTTTCTCCATCTTTCTCTTGCATTTATCTGTTAAGTCCCCGGAAATACATAATTCACCAAAACTTGTGGAATTCATTAGTATAGACCCTCGAACTTAGTATTTATTCAATTTATGTCCTTATTTCATCTCTTGTTGACATATAAAAGTATAGGATAATAGGTGTCAACAAGCTCCCCCAAGCTTAACCTTTGCTAGTCTCTTAGCAAAGCTTTTCACCGAGAGTGGATCAGGAGTTGCTATAATGAATTATTATCTCACAAATACACATGTCATCAATCTAAAATTCTCCTCCAAAGATAGATGAAACATTCGATCTTTCTTTAAACAACATGGGGCTTTTATCTGTACTTAAATCTTGGGTAATTGAAAGATAGAACAATCAAGTCAAGCATTATGTCTCAAACTCTTCATTTCACCTACGTTTCGGAGTTTTTTTATAAATTTTTTTCAAAATAAAACTCGAGTTTCCATTGTATGACTCTTTCAAGTCTCTCATATGTGGTATTTTTGGATCCTTACTAAGGCAATGATGTGATGCCTTCTTTCAAAAGGTATATGGTATTTATGGAACATGGCAAAATGTATCATGTCTTCTCTCAACCTATCTACTAAAACTTATATCCGGAGCTCTTAGATGGAAGACGGCGTATACATACTTGCAAAGCATATATTGTAAAGTCAAACAACGGATCCAAAGGAACAAGTCATACAATGTGAATGTATGGAATGTATTTGTGAAGTGGATATGTGGTAATGATAGGATATAATGATTCTAATTCTACTATGCTCCTTTGAAGGATTTGATCTCTCTTTTTTTTTTTAATTTTCAAAAGAAGAGAACTTGGGCTAGCTTTTCTTTTTTTTTTTTCAGAGAGGCGGGCATCTAAGTACCCATTGTTTTCAGTTGGACACTTGTCCTTTTTTACTCTCTTTTATTTTTCTCTTTTCTTTCTAGAGAGGTGGGTCCTACTCACCCTCGGACTTTTGTCCATTTTCTCTCTCTTTTATTTTTAGAGATGTGGGCTCTACTCTAACCTCGAACTTGTGTTCATTTTTCATCTCTTTAGGGAGGTAGGCTCTACTCGCCGTAGGACACTTGTCCATTTTTCATCCCCTTTTTTTTTTTTAGCATAGCCCAAAGTTTCTTCTTTTTGTCAAACAGATATTTGAGAGATAATAAAACACATGGAGCATAAATGGGATTTTGAGAATAAGTATAGAGATGAAGAATATTTTTGGTGTTTACTCCCGGGATAGGAGTGAAACATTTTTAATGGCTAGCAAATGGATGAAAGGTATGTGGTGTGTATATGGTGTGGAATATGTGGAGACGTGTAAGTGGGATTGTATGACAAGTTCCCAAGGGTCTCAATGGTTGACTAAACTCAACCCTAATCAAGTAGTGAATGATAAAAGAGTTTTTTTACGTTCTAGAAACATATATATGGCTGTGGTAGGAATTTAGAACTCTCTCGTCATATAGGAAACTCATCATGCAATTTTCAGATTTTCATAAATCAAACCTCCGTAATTTAGTGCAACTAGGAGTAAGATAAATAGCAGCTCGAGACTATCTCATATCATATCCGTCAATTACCTAGATTAGCTTAGATATATGCTCCCACAAAATTTCAAGCTCAAAGCAAATTCTCAAGTTTAAACAATTTTATTTATAGCATGGGAGAATTCTAAACCAATGATAGGTACTTGTAAGAAAAACAAAACAGAGTAACTATTCATCATCTCCAAAAGATAGCTACTAAATTATTTAAACAAACTTTTAAAACAAACTAATTATACACACTCTTTTTATTTGGTTTTTTCATGGTTATTCATTTTTTTTAGCAAACAAAGCAAAGCAAATTTAAGCAAACTATATAATATATAATATAAAAATATAAAAATAGATAACCGCCGGGTCATAGGGACTTACCGGCCAAACGGGACAACTCCCCCAAGCCGGTGTTGATTCAAGGGTTCACCGACGCCGCGACGGCGGCGCCCACGCATGACACTCATTTCTTCATTTCCATTGTTCGATGGTATCTCGATGTCGGTGATGTTCGGGTTTGTCCGTGCATTCCACTCTCTCGATAGTTGTCTTGGTTGACCTGGTCATGCCTTATGTCTAGGATGGTGTTGTACATCCCTTGGAACGCATATGCTTCATATCCCCGCAAAAAGAATTATGAGGTGGTTCGAAGTAGGGTGTTGCGAAGTACTTGGAGTATCGTAGAAGTAACCACTTCCATGATAGGTTTCTTGACGAATATGAGCATCACCACCCCCGCCGCTCGGGCCTCCTTGTTCAAATCGGGTGGACCGATCAATGCGATCGTAACCGCTTGTGAAGGTGTGGGGTAGGTCCATGGTCGTATCCTCAGAATGCCGGTTCTTGTGGTCTTGGGTCTGCTCCCGCCCGGATTGGATCATGGGCACGCGGTGTCTGTCGAGTTGGCATGGTTCTCTGCATATTAATTGGTTGTGCCGCATACTCAACAGATAAGACGCACACCTATATATAGAGAGTTCGGGGTTAGGTAATTCGAATCTCCCCAACAAAGTAGCATGGGTCATGACAAGAGTACTTCCAATTTTCTTCAAGATATGTCCCTTACTAAAGAAATCAAAACCTATGACAGGTCTATCATCCCTTATATAGGCAACATGAGCGTTATCATCCAAGAGTCCTAAGTGGTTGGCAATTCTAGTGATAAGTGACGTGCAATTGACATTTCCTAGAGAGTTGGTACAGCTATCCAATATTGAACTAACATGTATATCGGTGAAACTTGTCTTCTCTTTATAGCTGCATAGATCAATTGTAACTCTCCTACTCTAACATTATGACCATCCTTTCTAGGCAAAAGAGTGAAAAGTATCCATTTGTGGAAGAAGCGAAAGGTGGGTAAGTGTAAGTCTCTGGCTTTTGCATCCAAAAATGCATCTACATTGGTCAGGTCTTTCCAAACAGTTGCTTGATTGAAATCTTCTAGAGCTACGTCTAAGTCCATGACACAAGAGTGTAGGAAACCAAGTGCATCACTTAGATTTCTCCAAGTGAGAGAATATTGTTGTTGGAAGAATCTAAATGTGACTCCTTCATCAGTAAAACTTGAGAAGGGTGCAAAGAAATCCTATGGTTAAAAAACTTAGAACCTTCCTCTCGTGATTTTTCGCAAAAGTTTCCCGCAGCCCAAAAAGCGGAAAATATGAGCAAATTCAACATCCATACCTGCTGGATTAGAAGATCGTGGTCGATCACAGGAGTATGAGTAAACTTACGGCCCTTTAATTGATTGTACCTTGCTCTCTCGTATTGTCCATGAAACTTGAGGTGTGAATCAGAAGTCAACCTTCTTACTACAGGGGGGGCCGGATGTGGTGGCACATCTTGCTCGGCTCGTAGCTCATCTCTCGATGGAGCTCGGAAGATGATTCTCCTAGTTTTTGGAGACGTTGTGATCTTCTTCCGGTGAATGACTTCGAAAACTCATCCCGCAAAATGTTAGTACACAAACAAGAACAATCAAGAGACTAATGGAGGGGTTAGAGTAAAAAAGTCGAAATCAAATTTGTCCAAAGTTAGTCGTCCCGGGGGTTAGTCGTCCAGAAAAGAAAGATCAAGAGGTTGTTTTTATTTGGACAGAACTTCCCCTAACAAAGTTTTATCTTGATTACTCCATATGGGACAGCACTTCCACTAATTTTTCTTGATTATTCTAATACTCTCAAGATCTTCTCATCTCTCAAGAAATCTTTCTATTGCTACTAAGAACTTCCTTCCTCCTTCTTACTTCTCTTTCTCTCTACTACAAAGCCCAAAGCTTTCGGATACTAGAGCTTCGAATTGCAAGCTAAAATGTTGAGCAAAGCAATGTTGGTGTGGTGAGGAAGCGAGGGACGAAGGGCCTTTTATAGAGGAGCTCGAGGCTGGCGGCCGCCGGTGGTGATGCCGCCGACCGCCATGGTGGTGGGTCCTCTCCCACTCACCTTCATGCAGCATATTGCTCACCCCAATGCCATGGTTTTGAGTGAGTTTTTCGGTGGAAAAGTTTGGCGAGAGAGTGCATGGTGGTAGGTGAGGTTTGAGTGGGATATGTCTTGTCCAAGGTAGGTGAAATATGGCATTTAGTGTATGACATGTAGGACCCATCACATAGTGACTCTATTTTTGTATTTTTCAATATAAATGCATGAGTAAAAATGATAATATAAGAATAAATATTTTTGAGCCTCCACAATAAATATTTTCACGAGTTGTGATACATCGTAAAATTATTTATATGGGGCATAGATTTTTCTGTATAGTAAAGTAAATATAGATAATTCTTGACTTACCTTGATAGATGTCCGTAGTTAAAGTCCTCGAATTGGGACTTCCCAAAATTAATTATCGGGTGCATTCTCCGTTTTCGAGATGGTACCGATGATGACTCTTCTTCCACAATTTCGATTCAATCTTATGTCTTTGTTGAGCTAAGCTCGATTTGGGTTTGAATGCGAACTTCTCTTCCTTTCCATTTAAATTGAATGTAATCTCCCAACCGTGACATTAATATGTGCATTAGCGTGCTAAGGAAAGGTCATCCGAGAATGATTGATACTGCGGAGTGCGGTGGCATATTCAAAACTACAAAATCCACAGATATAAAGAATCCTCGATATTTCTTGGTACATTTTCTCGCAATTCCGAGGGGTATCGATTGATTGATCCGCCGGTTTGTAATGATATTGAAGTTGGCTCCGGGGTTGTATGCTTAAGTTTGTCAAAGACAGTCTTGGGCATTACACTAACACTTGCTCCAAGGTCACAAAGTCTTTGTAAAATGATGATCTCCAATTGAGCAATTGATTCTTTGGATATCCTGGATCTGTCATCTTATGTGGTAATATATTAAGAATAGCCACACTTGCATTCTTCCGTTAACTTGATCACCTCCGTAGTGGGTAGTGGTCTTTTTCTTATTCAAGATATCTCTGAGATACTTGGCATAGGTTGGAACTTGAATAGCGTCTAGTAGAGGTATGTTGATATATAACTTCGGATTACCTCCACAAACTTTGTAAACCGATCATCCACTTGGGGTCCACGGTTTCTTCTCGGGATATGGTAAGAGATTTGCATCATGAAAGTCTTGTGTCATTTGAGGTTCTTGAGTCAAATCTTCTATGTCATCACTTTCTTCTTCTCTAGTTGGTTGTACCACAGGTCTTGTTGTTGTTCTTTGGTGCTTTGCAGGTGCCGTAATTGGTGTCTGACCGCTTTGTTTCAATTATCCTTCTTGGGTCAACAGGATCACGTGTAGATTTACCTCTTCTTGTAGTAACATTATTTACCTGCTCAAGGTTAGTGGCAATAGATTTTGCGTGAGATAACTTTGCTATTTGATTTTCTATCTTTTTATTAAAAAGCAAGTTGATCTTTAAAAGCAACGAGAGAAGTTATCCATTTTAAGAGTTATATCTTCTAATATTTTATCATGAGCAACAAGCTTCTTAAGAAGAACATTATTTAACCTATCTTGTTCCTCAATTAACTCTCTTAAAAATGGGTTTCTAGGGACATTACCTTTATACTTACCTGGGTTGTTGAGTAGCTGTTGTAACCTTCGTTCTTGTAATTGAGTTGATGTCGAATTATTAACAGCCATACTTGAATTTGATGCAGAATCAATATAGTCTTGTAAATCTTGTCTTTCCTGCTTATCTTTGGCTCGTTGTTCAAGCCAATCAAATAACACATCCATCTTGGTTGATATTGCTTTTATTTCTTCTGGAACTTCTTCTATCTGATGGTAGTGTTGAATGTCTTGATTCCAGCTTTGATTTTCTGATATTTTGTTCATGAGTGCTTCAGCTTTGTCAAGAGTGAGTGATAGAAATAATCCTTCAGCAGTTGCATCAAGTTGTTCTCGTGCTCTTTGTGTTAATCCATGATAAAATCCTTGCATGAGCAACCAATCTTCTATTCCATGATGAGGGCAATCTGATATGTATTCTTGTAAACGTTCCCAAGCACCTGGAATTGATTCTCCTTTCTGCTGTTGGAAATTGGTAATTTTTTTTCTCGTAGGGCATTGGTTTTACCCGTGGGAAAGAACTTTGATAGGAAAGTGTAGAACATTTATCCCATTTCTTGATTTCTTCTTTGTTGGCATAGAACCATGATTTCGCTTTTTCCTTCAATGAGAATGGAAATAAGTGGAGTAGTATGATATCTTGGGGAACATCCTTGGGTGAGAAGGTGTTGGCAATCTCCAGAAAATTCTGCAGATGTAAGCGTGCATCTTCGTGAATCTTTCCACTGAATGGAGTAGCTTGTATCATGTTGATGAGGCTTGGCTTGAGCTCAAACTCAAGATCTTTAATTTGAAGTGTTGGTCCTGTACGAATGTTCTCAATGCTTGGAGCAGAGAACTCGTAGGGATTTTTCCACCATAGCTTCAAGAACTGATATATGCTCTCTTGATTGATTTGATTCTGATGAATGAATTGGAGTGAATCACAATCAATTTCCAATTTGATAAACCCTATATAAAATAAACAAAAGAAAAACAAGGGTAAGCTTCGCTAAAGCAGCCTACCTAGTTTAGATTCTCATCATAAGTTTCTATTTATTAATATGTCTAACTAACTTTTATTTCTCTCAAGAACGGCGCTTTAAATGCTTGTTGGTAAATCTAACGTCATTATAACATAAGGCGGAGTTAATCTCACCTCAGGCTATATGCCATCAAAAGATACTCAGTGTGGTTCATCTCTTAACACTACTATGTGCTAGGTTGTCATCCCCAGCAGTAATGCTAGGAAATGCATATGTGATACTTGTGATATGTGTTGTTTGCAATCTAAGAAAATAAATATAAAAGGTCTATCCGCTCAAAAGTTTTACGAGATATAAATACCACTGTAGCATTTCACCGGGAGTAATCCAGGTTTTGTCATTTATATTCTACCACAGGGAGGAATAATCTAAAGGTGGGTACTAACATAATTAATAAGTGGCATACTTATGAGAGGTTCTGTTACTAGTGCTTACTTTAGCAGGGGTAAACCAATAATGATAATAATATGATAATGATAAATAAAGGCAGAGGCATCACACACAGAGACAGAGAATAACTACTAAGTTAGACTTAACATTGGATTACTTTAAGAGACGTAAATTCATCTATAGCATTTAATCTACTAAGTCATTACATCTACTCTAAGGCATATGTTATCATCTATAGCATAGTAGACTTTAGATCATGTATCCGAACGACTATCAAGGAAAATCAAGAGTGAAACAAGATATTCCCCATAATCAATGTCCATGTGTCTTATAAACGGAGGGTGGATTCCAAAGGACTCAACAGACCGGTCACTCCCGCGATCTACCACACGGCCCGAATTATAGGGTGCATTGGAGGTAAATCATATATAAGCACCACGCTTACATAAATATCTTTACCACCTAAACCCACTCGAGTATTGAATTAGGCGCTCTACGAATAGATACATATATCTATCATAAACTACATCTATATCAATCATACTATTAGAATAAAGTAAGAACATAGCAAACAAACACATATTATTAATAAAGTGCAAAGTCATAGATACAAGGTAATTCATACCGTATTACTTGAAGATCGAGAACTCGGGTAGGCACACCCGGCTCTAATTGTATCCGCTCGCTAATCAACTTGGATGAACTAGAACTAGAACTAGTAGCTAACTCTAATCTCTCGGTGGAGAAACTCTCTTCTACTTCGCCTCGACTTTGGTTGATAATGAATTACAATGAACTAGTATGAGTTAGGGTTTAACCCCGGGGCGATGGTCTTTTTATATAGGCCTTGGTGATGAACGATGACCATTGGATTAAACCGACCTTCAACAACGGCGTAGATACAACCACAAAGTCGGTGGTAAACCGACCTAGAAGTCTGAGGCTAACTTCTTGGCCCCACCTGGCGGCCGGCCAAATATGGACTGGCGGCCGCCAGTGTCCTACCTCCTCCCGGCCTCCGGTTCCTTCCGGAGTCCTCCGGTACCTTCTAGAATGTTTTAGTTCACTTTTTCGGGTTGAGTTGCTTCACGGTCAAGTCTTGTCATCATATGTCTTGTATATTCGGAACTTTCTCTATCTTTCTCGCGCATTTATCTCGTTAAGTCCCCGAAAAATACATAATTCACCAAAACTTGTGAAATTCATTAGTATAGACCTCTGAACTTAGTATTCATTCAATTTATGTCCTTATTTCATCTCTTGTTGACATATAAAAGTATAGGATAACAGGTGTCAACAGGGATGTATGGGTGCTTCACTGTGGCATCCCTCGCCTTGTTGACGTAATTGCGCACTAGATCGCTTTTATGGGTCCTAAAACTTTTTCCTACCACCTGCCACAGCCTTTTAAGTGCTTTGTCCTTTGAGCTCAATGGACACTCCAACTCCAATGAATTCTGTTGTCAAAAAAAAAAACTCCAATGAATTCTGGACACACTCCTCAAATAATTCTTTCTTGACTTGAGGACTTAAGGAACAGACTGAACCTATGAGCAAGGGGACCCTTTGTCTAGCAATCAGACCAGCAAGTCTCCTCATTCTTAGCTTGCCCTCCTTTGTAGTGGGAAACCCATCCGAAGTGAGCTCCGTCACAACTATCTTATTCTCTGGCCACTTTGTGATGGTCCTGACCCTCCCCTTTCGCACCGACCGCCAGGATGACTCCCTCTCCAAGTACAAACTCCCCGAATTCAGCCCCTGTAGTAGTGTCATCTGTCTCATGCCATTTATCTCTTCATATGTATCTCTCTGACCATCCTCTAGAGAATTAGTTGTTTCGCTGCCAGGTGATGTTGCACATGTGTCATCATCAGACGCCTATATCAAACAGATTGTAGTTACACGTAGAGAAGTCAACGCCTAGCACTCAAAAAGCTAACCATAAGCAATGTTTGTATATCACATAGCCGCAGACTTACCATTTTCGAGCGTCGTCAATCGCCAAAGACACACGACAAAGCTTCACCCGGCAAATCCCCTAAGGGGGGTAAGGACAGAGAGAGGTCTTTGTTCTATCTTGAACACGCGTATATTCATCTATAAAGAAAATAAGCAAGTAGAATTTGTTGCGATTTCCTATGACAACAACACATGGATGACAACATTATAGTAGCATCGGTGTCAAGTTCAAGATCTACAACTCGATATATCCATCCGAGGATAAAATAATACAGTTCAATTACGTAATAGGCTTTGCTTTTTTTCCAACGCAATCGTAGTAGGCTTTTTATGAGGACTAAACAAACCATCGAGGCGTAGAACAAATAAAATGTAGTTCAGAATATAGGACTATAAACAAATCGTAGTACGGTTTATTTAATAGGCACATTTTTGTAAGACAAGATAGTAGTAGTGCTCAACAGAAGCAGCCATTGTTCTTGAGGATGTATATTCACCTTTCCTCCCCGCCCACCACCCCCCGGTCGGGTGTCAAGTTCAGTTTCTACAACTCTATATATCCATCCGAGGATACAATTCACCTTTCCTCACATATCTAAATATTTCTATTCGATATTGGTTCAAATTTTTGAGTTTAAACATAAGATTAAATAATCTTTATGCCAATGAGTATGTACTGTTTCATACATTTAAGTTCTTCATTACGAACTCGTTTCTAACCAAAGACAAAGTAATTACGCTCAATAGCTAATTGTGATCGATTTCTTAGCGATTACAATTCTTCTTCTTTTGAGATTACACAAGACAACAATTCAATCCTTTAACAATCCCTTTCCTACCAAGAAAGAACGCGCGGAAAATTCCGCTAGTATTTATACGGTTCAATCTTGTAATAGGCGTCTATGAGGACTACACAATCAACAGAGGTACAGATCACAAAAAAATGTAGTGTGAAAATAGAGGGATATAAACAAACTGTAGTTTAGTAACAGTTCATTTAATAGGCAGCTATTTTGGTTGCAGTTTCCTATGACAAAACACACAGGTAACAACATTTTTAGTAGCGATCAGTGTCAAGTTCGTTTCTACAACTCTATATATCCATCCGAGGATACAATTATCACCTTTCCTCACCGGGCGATCGAAAAATTTAGGCCGTGTGTTGATGCGGTTGTTGAATGGAATTCACTCAAGTAGCCGTCACCGAACAGATTTGAAAATTTTATACAGTTCAATCCTGTAATAGGCGGTCTATGAGGACTACACAATCCAGAGCCATAGATCACAAAAAATATAGTTTGGGAATAGAGGGATATAAACAAACCGTAGTTTAGTAATGATTCATTTAGTAGGAATATTTTTGTAAGACAAGATAACAACATTATAGTAGCGGTTAGGTGTCAATTTCAGTATGTACAACTCAAAATATCCATGTGACGATAGAATTATACAGTTCAATTTTGCAATAGGCGGTCTATGAGGACTACACAAACCAAAGACGGAGAACAAAAAAAAAAATATACTTCAGAGAAGAGGGATACAAACAAACGTAGTTTAGTAACAGTTCATTTAATAGGCACATTTTTATAAGACAAGATAGTAATAGTGCTCGACAGAGAAGATCATTGTTCTTGAGCATGTATATCTACTACACCTATGTAGAGAACCCCCACTAAGGAGTTCTCTCGACCGCAAGCATGCCACCAAGATCATCCAATGGCGGCCCCTTTGTTTGAACTAACTAAAATAATATTGTAACTCACAAACCAAAAAAACAAATTAAATTCTGATTATACCATTGAATTCCTTTTAATAAATCCTTCAAAACAAGATCTCATATGGATATATTTCGATAAAATTATAAGTGGGTCCCAATAATAGTAGTTGGTATATATAGAGCAAAGTAAAAAAATAAAAAATAAGAGACTCGAAAAAAAGAAAAAAAAAAGAATATGAGGGTGATAGTAATATTTTAACTCATAGATTTCTCCTTCATACCAGCGCAACGCTTGAAGCTCTAGATTATACATATTCCCATTAGGATAGATTTGGTCACATCGTTCACAAACTAAATTGTTGATTGACTTTATATATCATTAGGAATGTCTCGTTCATATGTTTTCTCCATTGATCTCTAAATATACATTATCCAAAATAACTTTTAGATTATCATCTATATATCATAACCTTAAAATCTTAGTGATTAACATCATAACCTATTTATATTCCACCTTCATACCCGCGGCAACACGCGGGGAATCCTTCTAGTTCATCTATAAAGAATATAAGCAGCGGAATTTGGTTGCAGTTTCCTATGACAAAACACACAGATAACGACATTATAGTAGCAGTCAGGTGTCAAGTTCAGTTTCTACAACTCTATATATCCATCCGAGGATACAATTATCACCTTTCCTCACCGGCGACAGAGAAAAATTCAGGCATTTGTGTTGATGCCGGTTGTTGGATGGAATTCACTCAAGTAGCTTCGTCACACCGAACGTATTCGAAAATTTCAGTCACCGGAAACTAGCAAGCCCCTAATATTTATACAGTTCAATCCTGTAATAGGCGGTCTATGAGGACTACACAATCCACGAGAGGCACGAGATCACAAAAAAAATGTAGTTCGAATAGAGGGATATAAACAAACTGTAGTTTAGTAACAGTTCATTTAGTAGGAACATTTTTGTAAGACAAGATAACAACATTATAGTAGCGATTAGGTGTCAATTTACGTATGTACAACTCAAAATATTCATGTGACGATTGAATTATACAGTTCAATTTTACAATAGGCGGTTTATGAGGACTACACAAACCAAAGGCGGAGAACAAAAAAAAATGTACTTCAGGAGAAGAGGGATACAAACAAAGCGTAGTTTAGTAACAGTTCATTATAGTTATAGTAGCGATCGGTGTCAAGTTTAGTACCTACAACTCAAAATATCCATGTGAGGATAATTATACAATTCAAATTTGTAATAGACAGTCTATGAGGGACTACACAATCCATAGAGGCACAGATTCTAAAAAAAAAAAAGTTCACGAATTGAGGAATAAAAACAAACAGTAGTTTGGCAACAGTTCATTTAGGGCATGTTCGGTTGCGGTTTCCTATGAGAAAGGCGCAGAGGAAGTCTATGAGGACTACCCAATCCGGCAGAGGCATGGATCACAAAAAAATATAGTTCAAAAAAAGAGGCACGAGATAAGATTGATAGGCTACATATCGAACCGTAGAATCGCCGGGTGGGGAAGAAGCCGTCGGAGAAGGTGGTCGTGGGCGGAAGCGGCGTCGGCTTGAATGGCGCGGGACGAAGTCGGCTTGAATGGCCCGAACGAAGTCGGCGGTGGCGGTGACGGCGGGCGGATGAGGCGGCCGGGATCCCTAGAATCGCCTGTGAGGAGGAGGACGAGGAATGAAATGAATCGCCCGGTGAGGGGATGAAGAATGAAATGAATCGCCTGTGGGGGAGAGGCGGGGTTTTTCAATTTCGAGAAAGCTCGGCGCGAAAAATTTTGCGAAAACGTTGTAAATCCGATTCTGCACTGCCCCCGAAAAGGGAGTCTCGATCGTCCCGCCCAATCGATGACACTTCGCGGTCTACACCGACGTGTGTAGGATACACAAAGGATTCACATTCATTGCAAAGGTCGTGGGTATGACCAAAGACGTGTCACGGAGACGTAAGTCCGATTACTAATTTCAAACACAGACACGCCCGCATTATATAACTTCTTTTTAATCTGATTTTTCTTTTTAATCTGTGGCCAAGACTTGTGACTAGTCTTTCTCCCTCATGGTAACTCCAAATGTGATGTTTTTTCTTACTAAAATTTTTTAAAATCATGGTGTGTCAAGCTATTGTATTCTTCTTTGCTTTTACTTTTGTTGAAACGCCGCACCACTCATACTAGTTCTACTCCTACTACTAAAAATCCGCATTTTCTACCCACTAATTTGATCGGCGTGAATCTGTTCATCTTCCTTTTCCCTGCACCAAGAGCGCGCTACCGAGATCCTCGCGGAAAACCGTGCCGCCGCGCCCGAGCCATGGAGAACCTTCCGTAGGAGGTGCTTGAGCACATAGCGCTCCGCGTCGCCATGTCCGCAGAGCATTCTATGGAGGGCCTCATGAATCTAAGGGCCACCTTTCCCCTCGGCACGAGAGGCGTGCCGCCCGCCATAGTGGGACGGAGCATCCCGGCTGGACTGGTGCCGGATCGCGGAGAGCTGGGGGGCGCTGCACTACTCGCGCCTGGGCCATGAAGTCTCATCACCGACCTCGCCAAGTTCGGCAACACGGAGGCGTGTTTCAGCAGGCATGTCCGCCGTGTTCGTGGAAGGCTACGGCAGATCTTCGCCGCCGCCGACTTCTTTGGAACAAGCCGCCAACTCGTCGATGTTTTTACGACCGAGAGCCCGCCACGGGGTGAATCGGCAGTTTGTTCGGGCCTCGACGAACCCGGAGCCCGGCGGTTTGTTGCGCTGGCCCGACATGGAGAGCGGGGTTTTTATCTTTGGTTCGGGCCCTCGATCAAGGATCGAGTAAAGACCTTTACGCCCAGTCGGCGTGAGCCTGTTTTTGATTGATGGGGTTAGCCGAGAATCGGCCGTGAAGCTTACAAAGGCCGCTTGGTCGTAGCCAAGCTTGTGTTCTATACGTGCCTACTCCTCCTACGAGGTGTTCCTTGGCTGCCTTTTATAGTCCAAGGGGCCAAGGAACTCGCTACGATCCTAGTCGGATACGAGAGAGGGTTGACCGTAGAGGAACCAAACACCCAAAACCCTTTACAAGGTAACCCGACTAGTGTTCTATCCTAGTTACAACGAAGTCACCATAGCTATGCTTCCATTGCCTTCGGGAGTTGTTTGTGGCCGCAGGCTTGGATAGAACCCCGCGCACAACTCGGTAGAGTTCTTTGGTTATCTTTGTATCGACAAGCCCCCGAGCATCTCAAGGCCGAGTCTTGAGGGTTGTCTTGCTCTTCTCCGGTGAGGCCTTGATATGGTCTTCAACATCATCTTTACGGAGTGCAATTTTGAAAAAGTGCACCCGGGGGGTGTAGCCCCGAGCTTCTTGCTTTTTGGCACAAAGAGCCGGAAGGTCTTTGAGTTCTTCTCCTCCGTCTTCGAGTTCTTCTCGGGGCTCTTCTTTCTTCGATAGGAGAGCCTTGCTCCGCTAGCCCCCGAGTATCTCAGTCCGATTTACGAGCGCCGCCCCGCTCTTCTCGGGTGCGATCTTGACGCGGTCCTTGTCGTCTTCATACGGTGTGCACTTTGCTGAAAAAAGTGCACCCATAGGGTGTAGCCCCCGAGCTTCTTGCTTTTTTGGCACAAAGAGCCTGGAAGGTCTTTGAGTTCTTCTTCTCCGTCTCCGAGTTCTTTTTGTTGTCGGAGCACCTTTGAAAAATCTTGCCCGGGTATCCTCAGAGCCCCGAGCGTCTAAGGGCTCTTTTCAGTAGATGGAGCTCTTAGAGGTTCTTCATCTTACCCGGGATTTTTGACCGTTTTTCTTTTTCCGTGCAATCCACGGAGTCACAAGGCTTTTATTTGGCGCTCTCCGTTTTTCGGGAAACGTCAGTGCATGGTAGTCATTGCCATAAATTCCCTTCGCGTGATTTGAGGTGACCTCTCCTTTTTGGTGGTTGCCCTGTCTTCCGTGGACTTGGTCCATAGGCGTTTGGTTCCGCCTATAAATATGCCTCATTTTGCTTCGGTGAGGATCCGGAGTATTTTTCTTCTTCTCTTTCTTCTTCTTCCTCTAGACAGTCTCCCTTCTCGCGAGAAAAAAGCTTTTTGTTCGAAGCTTCGGATCCATGGCGGTGCCTTTGAGTGAGTTGGATCTCGGCCCCGGGTGTCTTCTTTAGCCTTTCTAGGGTTCTTACGTGAGTGAGGGATGTCTTGTGATATGGAGTAGAAGGGGACTACTCAGGCAGCTAGATTCCACCGGGGAAAGTTTGAGGGGGTGAGTGCGGGATGTCTTGTGACCTAAGATGATCGCCTCTCCTCCTTCGTTTTTTTCTTGGTGTGGGTCGGGTAGGGTTCTTTCCGGATGCCCTTCGATTCTCTTTGGTGTACCTCCTTGCTACTTGGGTAGACATATGCCGGCTTTCCAACCGGCATTGGTCGCCGTCTTCGAGGAAGGTTGTGCCTTTTGAGGAATTGCTGAAGATGGTGCTCTTTGGAGGCGCTTCCTTCTACTCTTTGTGGAGTTGAGCGCTTCCTTCGGGCTCTTTTCATCCCGCTGCGACATGGCGAACTCCCGAGCCTTTCGGCAGAGGGTTCTTTTCTTCGCCAGTCGCTTATCTTGATCTCGGGGGCTCATTTGTCGCCGTCGTCGGGATTCTTCGAGCCTGTGTGTTTATGGACTTGGGCGCAAGGGTCTTGACTTCAAGTAGCCCCGAGTTGTTGATATTCGGGCTCTTGGGGTTTAGATACAGTCCGAGCGCTCCATTTTTTCGCCGTTGGATGCCGGATTCTTCTCGCTTTTCGTAGTATTGTACTCTTTGGGGTTATAGTCCCCCGGATCTTCTTTTGTATCTTGTACACGGGAGTTCTTGTTGGGCTCCCCGTGCATCCGAAGTCTTTTTGTATCTTGTAGGAGTTGTTTCCCATGTAACTTGTAATCTTCAAGATGTTGAATGAAGAGATCTGTCCCTTTATCCGTCTTGTACTTATACTTTTGTATGACTCGACCGCCTTCGTGCGGACTTGTTGCGGTTATCTTCTCGCTTGTCATTCCGTTGTCTTTTGGGTTCTTCTTCTTCGGATGACTTGATGTGATTGCGCCTTTAGAGTTCTTCCCTTAGGCTTAGGCTCTTATGTCCTTTTGTGTAGGTTCGCGACGAGTTGTTTGCGGTCCCTCGTAGTGACATCGGCGTTGTTCCGGTTGATGACCCGGCTTTTGCCTTCTCAGACTTCTTTGTTCATAGTGTTGAAGTCTTACTTCGAGTTGCTAGGGTTGTTCTCCCGACCGGTCAGCTTGTCTTCTTGTAGATCCTGCCGAGGGTAGCGTAGGTTCTTTTCCTTGTGTCTTTAGGTTGTTTCTCCCTTGACGTGTCGGCTAGTCCGCTCTCACGTTCTTGCCGTAGTATGTTGGAGCTTTGCATCGGTGCGAGTTCTTTCTTCCAAGGGATCGCCTTGCCTATTTCGTAGACTTGGTGGTGATAGTCTGAAGTTCTCCCCGAGATCCGATCTTGTCTTTCTCGGAGTGTCAACCCGTCTTTTTCAGACTTGGTTGGAGATATTTGCGAGAGTCTAGCTCGGTTCATCAGATTGTTTTCTTCGACAAATGACTTCGTCTTCTTTCGAGACTTGTCATGATGATTGGAGGCTTGTTCTTGAATTCCGAGTTCTTCTTTCCGAGTATCATTTCGTCTTCTCTCGTAGATTTGCCGATAATAGTTGTAGAGGCTTGCTCCCGGTCTTGAGTTGTTCTTCGAAGATTTCGCCTTGTCTTTCTCGTAGGCTTGCCGAGAGTAGTTGTGGAGTCTTGCCCCGGTCTTCTCGAGGTGTTCTTTCAAGAATCATTTCGTCTTTGCCGTAGACTTGCCGATGGTAGTTGTGGAGTCTTGCTCCTGGTCTTTAGAGTTGTTCTTCGAAGATTCGACTTGTCCTTTTCGTAGGCTTGCCGAGAGTAGTTGTGGAGTCTTGCTCCTTATCTTGAGTTCTTCTTTTCAAGAATCGGCTCGTCTTTGCCGTAGACTTGCGCGATGGTTGTTGGGGCGTCCCCCCGTTTTGCTAGGGTTATTTTCCTCCGGCATGTGACTTGCGTCTTTCTTCGAGACTTGTCACGATTGTTCTGAGGGTTACTCTAGGCCGTTAGGTTTCTCCTTTTAGGCCCTCTAGCATTTGTCCTTTCTTGAACTTGCTAGTGTATTTTGGTGGAGTCGAGCTCCCGAAAGAGTTGTTCTAACTCGGGGTTACCTCTTTTGGGCTCGGGCTCTCCCATGCAGTCCAAAGTGGACTATCGCATGACGTCCCTTGAAGGGTTCTCGGTCCGGGCCCATTTAAGTGCATCAGGGGATCGAAGGTCAAGATGGTTGGATTCCTATTTCATAACACTACAATCCACCTTGCCCGGGTTTGGGCTGCTCGCTTTTCGAGAGACTTGTGTGAGACGATGGGTTTCTATTTCACAACACTACACCGTTCACGCCCCGATTCGAAAGGCCGTCCGCCGTCATTGGACATAGTGGCACTTTTCGACCCTCGATGGCCTTTGCGACCTAGACGGGCCGATCCCAATGTTATCTTTTTTCAAGAGTCGGTTCACGATCTTCCGCTAGGATTTAAGGTGTGGACGCTATTCCGTAGCTAGGACTTCGCGTGGTTCCACCCTTGGAATTTTGACCTCCGGTTCGGTGGTCGGGTTTGCCTTCTTTTGGTCGACTTCTTCTTGCGGTGCCAAGTCGGGCTGTTTTTGTTCTTCTCCCGTAGGAGGCATGCGGCTTCACCGTGGGCAACTTGTTTTTGTTGAAGTGCCCGGTGGCTGCGTATTTTGTGACCTCTTTGGATGGTCCGAGTTCTTCTCGAGCTTGATCTTCTTTCTTCTTGAAGTATCGGAGAGTTGTTGTTGCGCTCGCTTCTCTTCGTTGCCTTGAGTTCCTTCCGATTATGGATAGAACCTTCGAGCTGGTTTATGTGCCAAGAGTTTCGATTTCTTCTCCTTGCACCGTCATCAACTTGTAGGTTCCCTGGTCCCGCACTCCTTTGACGATATATGGTCCTTCCCATGGGCCGAAAGCGGTTTGTGCTTGCCTTCCGTCTTTTGATTTCTCTTGAGTACTTGATCTCCTCGGGTTGAGTTTTTTGACGTGTGCTCTTGTCATAGTGCCTTCGAGTCCTTTTGGATATCTTGCGTTACGGAGGATGGCGTTTGCTCGACTTCTTCCCGCACGATCGATTTCTAGTCTTCTTGTTTGTTCTCCTTCTCC
This sequence comes from Hyparrhenia diplandra, assembly GCA_015847255.1. NCBI lineage: Eukaryota > Viridiplantae > Streptophyta > Magnoliopsida > Poales > Poaceae > Hyparrhenia > Hyparrhenia diplandra. The sequence continues at coordinate 104,182 of JADLZK010009176.1, forward strand.
TTCTTCAAATTGCTCGATCTTTGAGAGCTCCATATGAGGTCCGCTGGTAGGACGGCTTCCCGATCCATAGGTCGGAAGAAGGGTGAGTAGCCTGTTGCTCTGCTGATTTGAGTTCTTAGGCCCCGGACAACTTTTTGGGAGTTCTTCTATCCATTTGGCTCTCGTAGTCTTTGAGTTCTTCATAAAGTCTTGGCTTTAGTCCGCAAGGATGAGTCCGTTTGCTCTTTTGACTTGTCCGTTAGCTCGAGGGTGTGCTACGGATGCGTAGTCTATCCGTATGCCACAATCTTGTGCTCAATCTTCACCCGCTGCGTGAACGGTGATCCGAGGTCGGTGATGATCCTCGTTGGGCATCCCAAATCAGGCATGATCTCTTGGATGAACTTGACTGCTTTGGTTGAGCTGAAGGTGACCAATGGCTTGTATTCTATCCACTTGGTGAATTTGTCGATGGCGACGTAGATGTACTCATATCCTCCCTTGGCTCTCTTGAGTGGTCCGACTTGATCCCCCCTCAAAGACGAAAGGCCATGATGGTGGTATGCGTATCGATTGTGTGCCGGGCACATGCGCTTGTCTTGCGAACATCTAGCATCCTTTGCATTTTTCGACGAGTTCTTTCAAGGTCTTTGAGGGCTGTTGGGCCGTAGTATCCTGTTTCAATGCTTTTCCCATGAGGGTTCTTGACGCCGCTGCGTGGTTTCCATAGCATCCGTGAGTGGATTTCTTGGAGGATGTCTTTTCCTTCCTCAGAGCTTATGCATTTGAGTAGTACTCCTGATGATGCTGCTCTCTTATAAAGCTTATCTTTGATGAGCACGTAGTTCTTGCTTCTTCTCAAGATCCTGGTTGCTTCAGCTTTGTCTTCGGGTAGTGTCTTGTTCTTGATGAAGTTTATGATGTCTTCGATCCAGGAGTTGTTCTTCGACTGGAGAGATTATCATTACTCCGTTTAGAGCCGATTGCTCCATGTTGTCTTCTTCCGGGTTCTCCTTGATAGATGGTTTCGAGAGCTCTTCGATGAATACTCTCGGTGGGACTTGGGCCTCGTCGGATCCGAGTTTGGCTAGCACGCCGCCGCCACGTTCGCATCTCTCGAGCACGTGTAGGATCTCAAGGCCTTGGAAGTTCTTTTCGCCTTGCGTACTTCAAGCGCAATAGAGGCCCATATTGTCCTTTGTGCAGTCCCCAGTCCTTGTTGACTTGATTGATGACAACCGCGGAGTCGCCGTATACTTGTAGTCTCTTGATTCCCGTAATTCTTGCTATCTTGAGGCCATGGATGAGTGCTTCATACCGCCTCGTTGTTTGTAGCTTGCCACATGATCTCGCAAAGACGTACTTGAGTTGTCTTCCTTCTCGGAGATATGAATAAAATCCCGGCTCCTCCCCCTAGCTTCAACGATCCATCGAAGTACATGTTCCAATGTTTCTTGATGTCGTCGGATATGGGTTGTTGGAGCTCCGTCCATTCTCGCTATGAAATCCGGGAGCTTTGGGATTTGATTGCTCTTCTTGGGGTGAACTCTAGATTCGGTGCGAGTTCCACCGCCCATTTTGATATTCGCCTCGTTGAATCTCGTTTCTCGGGATGTCACCCCCTGGTGAGTCGGTTACATCGTTATCTTGTATTTGTCGAAGTAGTGTCGTAGCTTCCTTGATGTGACGGTATGGTGTAGAGTAGTTTTTGTACGTGACGGTACCGAGCCTTGGACTCGAGATAGAACCTCGCTCACGTAGTAACGGCCCTCGGACCTTGTTGGGTTGCTCGGGCTCTTCTCTTTCCACGATGATTGCCGAGCTGACCATCAGATTTCGTTGTCGCTATGTATAGCAAAGAGTTCTTCTTGATCCTTTGGAGGTGTTAGGACCGGAGTCTGTTGTAAGGTACGCTTGAGTTCTTCAAACGCTTTGTCGACCTCCCTCAGTCCATTTGAATTCTCCTTTTGTCTTGATAAGTTTGAAGAAGGGTAGCCCTTTCTCTCCAAGCTTGGATATGAATGTTGAGTGCCGCCATGCACCCCCGTGAGCTTCGGACGCCCTTGACGCTTCGGGGTTATGTTATCTCGTTGATGGCCTTGATCTCGCTTGGTGCCGGGGCTTCAATGCCTCCGTTGTTGACCAAGAATCCCGAGAGTCGTCCCGAAGGCACTCCAAAGACGCATTTTGTTGGGTTGAGCTTCCACTTCCACTTGTTGAGGTTCTTAAAAGTCTCTTCCGGATCTTGAATCGAGTTTTACGGTTTTCTAGTCTTCACCACCACATCGTCTCACGTAAGCTTCTCGGCATTTTTGCCAACCGCTCTCCCAAACAAGTCTCAGACGCTCTTTGATACGTTGCTCGGCGCGTTCTTCAATCCGAAGGACATTGTTTTGTAGCGAGGAGGCACCGAAGGGGGTGATGAAAGAGGTCTTGCTCGATCTTCTTTCTTCAAAGGCAATCCGGTGATATCCTTAGTAGCAATCCAAGAATGATAGTAGAGCTGATCCCGCCGTGGAGTCCACTATTTGGTCAATCCTTGGTAGCCCGAAGGGGTCCTTGGGGCAATGCTTATTCAGACTGTGTAGTCCACACACATTCGCCAATCCGAGGTGTTCTTCTTCGAACCGTAACCGGGTTGGCTAGCGATCAGATGTAGGATTTCTCTCGATGAATCCCGCCGCGAGTAATTTTGCAATCTCCTTTTTGATGGCTTCTTTCTTTCTCGGTGAAAACCTTCTTAGTCTTTGCTTGATGGGTTTGGATCCCATATTGATGTCAGTGCCGTGCTCGCCCGGCTCCCTTGGTACGCCGAGGGCATGTCTGGCGGTTTCTAGGCAAATATATATTTGTGTTGCCTTAGGAAGCCGGTGAGCGAATTCCTATTTTGGAGATAGGTGGGCGCGATGATCGTGTCTTGGATGGATCGCCCATTTGTAGATCAATGTGCTTGACGTCGGCCTCTTACGGTGGAATCGTAATTGCTTGCTTCTTGGCGGTATCTCGAGTTCATTTGGATTTGTATCCTCTCGCCATCCGGGCTGAGTTCCTTTTTCTCCAAGAGCTCCCTGTCTTGTTTGTGATTTCCACCGCTTGTACGTCACACTCGAAAGCTTTCTTGAGGTCTCCTTTGATGGAAAGAACCCCAAAAGGTGCCGGTATCTTTAGTAGAAGATACGGGTAGTGTGGAATAGCCATGAACTTTGCAATAGCAGGTCTTCCCATAATGGCGTGGTATGGTGACTCGAGATCCGCTACTGCCGAACTTGATGTACCCGTTCGGTAGTTTGATGGAGATCCAAATGTAATTGGCAAGGTGACTTGTCCAATCGGTATGGCTGCTTTCGTCCGGTACTATTCCATAGAAAGGAGTGCTCAAGGGAGCGATAAGTCCGGAGAGGTCGAGTTCCATCTTGTCCAAGTGTTTTCGAGAATATGATGTTTAATCCGGCTCCTCCGTCGATCAATACCTTGGTAACGGTCACTCCGGCAATTGTGGGTTCTAGCACCAAAGGATATAGGCCGGCGTTGCCCACACTTGTCCATTGATCCTCCCCGTGTGATCGAATTGGATATTGGGACCAATTGAGGTAGCGTGGTACCGTGGGTTCACGCCATGATTGATCGGAGTGTTAGCTTGTCTTTTCTCTTGCTCTTTGATCCGGTACTCCGGAGAATATGACGCTCAAGGATCTCGTTGCTTTCGGAAATCCCCGTCTTTGGCTCCTCAATGGCTTCTTCTCATTTTTTTCTTGATTGTTTCCCTTTCGAGTAGAGTTGTTTCCTCCCTTGTACTTCTCCCGAACGTGGTGCGTTTTTCGAGCGTGTGCGGAGCTCCGTGGTGGTAGATGCGGGGTAGATCTTCTAGCTTGATGTTGCTTCGTCCTCGTCGCCATTGTTGTTGTTGTTGAACCTCTGTTTTTGTAAGGTTTCTTTGACTTCTCCGCCATTGCGACGTATTGTCCGGTCCTTGCTTCTTTTTTGTTGAGAGTTGTTCGATCTTTTCGTCGGGGCTTCCGGTTCTTTCTTCCGAAAGCGATCTCGAGTTCTTTCTTCGGCCCCGATCATCTTCTCGACAAGTAGCTTGAACCGCTCGTTAGTCCTCGGGTTGTCTTTGTAGAAATCTCGAGAACTACCATCTTGAGAAAATTCCATTGCCGAAGGCGTCTATCACTTCTCTTTCGGTGATGTCGTGTACTTGGGATCACATCTCCCCAAATCTTCGGTAGTAATCTCTCGAGGATTCTCCCGCTTCGCTTGAGGCTTTTCAACCTCGGCTGAGTAATAGGATGGGTGATGATTCCTCGCGAAGTTGCTACTGCATGCTTTTCGTAAGTCTTCCCAAGATCGGATTGAGCCCTCTTCGATCTTGTCGAACCATTGGAGCGGTAGAGCCTCTAGGGCCATGGGAAAGAAGACGGCTTTTGCGTCATCATCTCCTCGGCCCACTCAATGGATTGTGAGTAGACTCTGAGCCAATGTCTAGGCTCTGTTTTCCCATCGTATTTTGAATGGTTTGAAGGCTTGAACTTTGGGGGTAGCTTGACTTCTTGCAATCTTTTCGCGAAGCATGGAAACTGTCGTAGCTTTCCGTCGTTCTTTCTTCAAATCCTCCGAGGTTCTTCCTCCTCTTGGATGAGTTCGGTAGAGGTCGATATGTTGACTCGTGACTTCTTCTCGTCGGCTTAGTCTTGGTGCGGGGCTTTCCCTTGGGGTCTCTCGGCAATGCTTGTCGCCATCCCTCCGAGGTGGCCTGAGTTGTTGGAACCCTCGGCCTTCCCACCTTTCAAAGACATTGGATCGACTTCTTGGAACATGAGAGTCTGTTTGCCTTCATTTGTGACGTCTGGGGTCTCTTTTCTGACACCTTACGCAATGCCTCCTTGATGAGTCTCTCCTTGTCATTCAGTCTCAGAGGTCTTCAGGCGGGTCAATCAATCCTTGTAGTCTCTCCCGGGTTGCCCTCGATCGTCCTCAACTCCTCTTTGATTTCGGCCTCTCGTATTCGTGCGGATCGGCTTTGATATTTGTTCGAGCTTGCATACGGCAAGATTCGCCCGATCCGGCGTCCTCCCTTCAGCTTGTTTCTTCTTAGCCTTTCTTGACGTTGGTGTTCTCCTTCGTCGTCGGGGGTTCTTTCGTCCGTCGAGATGTTGGATAGGCCTTCGTCGGTGGACCGATGTCGGGGCCTGCGGGACGGTTAAGCGGTGCGGCGTAGCCACCATGAAGACTTCCTTTGCGTTGCGTAGCTTTAGGTCGCCACTCCTTCCGCCTGGGATGGACCTTATGATGATGGACCCCCTGTTTGTCCCCCCGTTGGTTGACGATCGGCTTTGGTTGAGGGTTCTTGGCCGTGGATGATGCACTCCTTCCGGGGTTCTTGTCAATATGAGCCCCTCTTTGCGCGCCCTCTAAAGGGAATCTCCAATCTTCTCTTCAGTAGTCCTGGCGCTCCTCGAATACGCATGTCTTTGCGTTGCGTAATCTGTAGGAAATTGAAAGGTAATACGGACGGGTGTCGGGGTTATATCCGAACTCGCCTCCTTTCTCCGAGTTGGAAAGGTATTGGTTGAAAAAGTTTCGAGTTGGAGTAGCTTCCCTTATCCAAGCCGGAGTTGGAGTCGTGCCGAGTTGCTTCCGAGTTCATACTCGAGCCCCTGGTTGTCTACCTTCCCCAGCTGGTTTCGGGTTTCGCCCTTCCGTGTTTGTTCCCCGAGCAAGCTTCGAGTTTGTTCTCCGTCTTCGAGGTGGCTTTGTCAATCGCCGATTCTTTCGAGCCGGACCGACGAGTTCTCGGTTCTTCGGGCCTCGGAATCCTTGATGGTGCAGCTTCGTTTTCGCCCGTTGTCATCGATCTCGCAAGCCCATGAACCCAAGATGATCGTCTTCCACGTCGATGTACTCATGATGTCGCGGTCCAGCGGACTCGTGCTGAAACCCGATGAGAGCCCCTACTGGCGCGCCGGTACCGCCGATGTTTTACGACCGAGCCTCGCACGCGGGGGTGAACCGGCGGCTTGTTGGGCCTCGACGAACCTGGAGCCCGGCGGTTTGCGCGGTGACATGGAGAGCGGGGTTTTATATCGGAACCGGGCCCTCGATCAAGGATCGAGTAAAAGACCTTTACGCCCAGTCGGCGTGAGCAGTTTTTTTGATTGATGGGGTTAGCCGAGAATCGCCGTGAAGCTTACGCTTGGTCGTAGCAAGCTTGTGTTCTCCGTATGTGCCTACTCCTCCTCTACGAGGTGTTCCTTGGCCGCCTTTATAGTCCAAGGGGCCAAGGAACTCGCTTCGATCCTAGTCGGATCTGAGAGAGGGTTGTCCGTAGAGGAACCGAACACCCAAACCCTTTTACAAGGTAACTCGACTAGTGTTCTATCCTAGTTACATCGTAGCTATAGCTATTGCCATTGCCCTCGGGAGTTGTTTTTAGGTCGCATGACTTGGATAGAACCTCGCGTACAACTTCGGCAGAGTTCTTTTGCGATCCCGTATCCCACACTCGTGGCATGAACTCGCTCGGTATGTGCACGCTCTTGCGCTTTACAAACGCCGCCCGCCGCCGATGATGACCATGCCCGAGAGGTGTTGCGAGGTGGAGCGCGACACGGCGGCACGATGGCTCCCCGGAGGATCGAGAAGCGTAATGCCCATGGACGAGCGCGGCTTGATCTTCAGACGACGACTGGTGGTGCCCCATGCGGTGAGGCCGCATCTTCCTCCTCGCCAAACGGGGCCGCCGATCCGCATCGGTCGCGAGAAGGGCGTGAACGCGGCGGGCGCCATGAACTGTGGGTGGAGGAGCGTGGCGGCGAAGACTCCATCGCTGCGGAGGAGTGTAGGATCCGCGACAGTGTAGGAGGTGTTTGTGCAAGCACAAGCGAGGGTGGTGGGCATGAGTAGCGAGTGGACTTGCATGAATCTATGTATATGTTGATGATGATGACAATGCACCCATGCATTGCATTATGTGATCTATCTTACTTTTGGTGCGTGATGGATGATTATGTGGTAATCCGTGTTATATTCATTCATGTTGGCGATGACCGCCGCCGCGACCTTGCGGCCATGGGACGCCGCGAGCACCTAAGCGTTGCTAGCTGGCTCGGCCGCTGACGGCGCCTTTGAACGCCGCCGTGTCCGCCGGTTCACGCCACCGCGTTCAATCGCGTCTCCACGGCGGCAACCCCTCTCGGACCCGCCCCTGCATCGCCCGAGTCTTCAAAAGCATCTACAATGCATTTTGATGCTTTCCATCCCATCCATTTAACCTCGGCCGGTCCTCGTCGGCCGGGAGTGTCGCCTCCCGCTCAGCGGGTGCCCGCCCGCCACCGGTCGGCGCCAAACCCGGGACCGCCTAAACCCGCTCATCCGAGCAGCAAAGATAGGAACGCTTGGTTCTCGGGGATCACGGTGGTGGTCCTCCCGCCGCTAGAGGCCTCATCTCCGTGACATCCGTGCACGCCGGCAGCCGCCATGTCGGAGACCTCCGTGGCTCAAGAACCCTAATTTTTCTTTTTCTTTTTATTATAATCTATGGTTACAACTTGTAATCGGTCTTTTTCCCTCATCGTAACTCCAAATGTGATGATTTTTCTTTCTACGATTTTGTAAAATAATGATGTGTCAAGCTATTTGTATTCTTATCTGCTACTACTTTTGTCACGTTTGGTGGATAACATTTGAAATTTGAATTTCAAAAAATTACAACTTCACGTAACATTTTTTGAGCATCTAATGATTTCAAAGATAAGAAGTCATGAACATAAAAGTTGAAGAATAATTCTTAAGCTGCACATATTTTATATTGGTTATTTCTTCATCCCCAGAATAACATTATTCACAAGATTTACACATGTCTCGTAGAGTTGACAAACCTTGTAGAGATATTTCTAAGATTTGTGAACAATGTCACTAGCACTATGTCGGATGGGAAAACAACCAAAATAAGAATTGTAGATCTTGCTAAGTTATGAAACACTCTAATTTAAAACTTTTGATTTGTATTATCTTGTAAAGGAAAACTAGGTCTCAATTTCAAAAAAAAAAAAATGAAAATTGAAATTTAAATGTTTTTAGTGACCTCGGATAGACAAGAAACCACGTATATAATGATTGCAGTTCTCAAATATCCATGAAACTTTGTAGTTTACAACCTTTTGATTTGAGATCATATGCATGATGTATAGCGCATGATGTAGCTCGATGATCTCGATTGAACAAGCTTAATTTGATTTTGATCATATGCATGGTAAAAGTTGAAAAGATCCGAAAGTATGCATGAAAACCGAGATATTTTATTAGTTATAACCCTACATTGTGTTATATTTTTTCCAAATTTGTGATGTTTGGATGTTTGATTTCGGTTGAAATGATTAGGGAACAGAGTCTTTGGAAAAATACAACTCTCGTATAGTAAGTTTTACATACCCGTCTTTGGGGGAAAACTTTTGGTCGGTGTTAGCCGGTCGGTCTTGATTTGTTGTGAGAGAAAAAAAGTAATGCCGGTGTTGCCGGGTCGGCAGTCCTGGATAGGTTCCCCGGACCTATTTTGTGAGAATTATACGAGAAAAAAGAGCCGCACCGGGTTCCGGCCTCCAACTTTGGATCCGCGGGCGTGGGTACGGAGCATGGGGGATCCGGACCACGTCGGACAAGCAAAGGAAACAAGTATGCGACGGAGGGGCGGGGACCACCGGTGGTGGGCCCCATGATTTCAACTACCTACAAAAATGTTATACTCCAAACCAAAAGCGAAATTAAATTTTGATTACACCATTGAATTTGAATAAATCCTTTCAAACAAGATCTCACATGGATATATTTAGATAAAATTATAAGTGGACCCTACCGATGGTAGTTGATATAGTAGAGTAGAGATATATCGGCACTCATATGTTCCTTTTATTTACTTGGAACAATTGTGTAATCGCCCCTTTTCGAGAGTCTAATTGCTCGTTTGCCCCTATTTGGGGCATTTAACAAGAATTGGAAAACCAAAAACAGGGGGCAAACGAAAGCAAAGTTTAAAAAACAGGGGCAAACGGGCAATTAGACTCGTAATAGGGAACCTCTATACATCCTGGTGTGGTAAGATTCTCTCCTTTACTGACACTTTCTCCCGCACCCATCTCTTCTATATCTCTATACCAATAATTGCTAGGTCCACTCATAATTTTATCTAAATATATTCATGTGTGATCCTGTTTTGAAGGATTTATTGAAACAAATTTAATTTGGATTTTTGGTTTGTGAGTTATAACGTTTTTAAGTTTGGTTCATGGGACTAGGGACTAGAGATTAGTCCCTAGTCTCTCCCAAGAGTCTTTTGAAATTGGGACTAATTGGGACTAAAAAATTAGTCCCTACTAGTCCTTATGTTTGGTAATTTAGGGACTTAAATGAGACTAAAAATTACAGCAATACTTAAAATCGTGGAGCCCATCGCCGGGCGGCTCTCTCTCAACCTTTTCCCTCCTCACTCACGCATGCGCGCGAGGGGACCAGCGCGGGCCCGGCCCGACATGAGTGCGGATAGATGTTGTGAGAGAAAAGCTTTGATTGAACCCGCCCGGTGAACAAGCCGGGACGGAACGACAAGGGCGACGTGGGCCCTATTCTAGAACGAGGTGCGAGGGGATACGCAGAGGATTCGCACGGAGGTGTGGTGTGGTGAGCGGAGCGAGGCGTCGAAGGAGCTTCTAAAGTCGGCGCGGGCGGTGGAGGCGGCGTGTGACATTGTTCACAAGATTTACACTTTTTTTTTTTTTTTTTTTGCAGCGGGAGTTCACATTCACAAGATTTACACTATTTTTGTCCGTATTTGTCGAATCGTTTTTAAAGACGTTAGTAGAAACAGGGGTTTTCCGTCCGCTTCCCGAAAAGCCCGTTTCCACCCGAAATTGACCCGTATTTAATCCATTTTTCAAGACGTTTTAATCTCCATAAGTTAGTAGTATGTCTAAAAATTTATATGTTCAAAAACATTATAATCGATTATGCATGTTAACATGCTAACACAAGGCGTACCATTGAATATTTGACTAATAACCGTATGTGTACATTATTTTATGACTTTGTCCATGTATACTTTCGAGAATATTTGATCGCGTTATTCTTTCCCGGCTCGACTTCCGTATTGGTTCATTTCCGTACTTTTACGCATATTCCGATTCTGTTTCCGTACCGCATTTTTCCGAACTTCGATCCCACCCGTACAAAATGTGGTTTTTCCGTCTTTTTTCATCACGTAGGGCCAACACCAGGTGTTGTGGGAGATCGAAGACTGACCACCGGCGAATCGCGTAAGGCGCCGACTTGACAGATTTCGTGTGTGCGATATCGCGGGACCCGTTGCAATTAAAAAATCATCAAAACCTGTTCTTCACTCGCCCGAAGCATACGAAACCTCCCGCCACACCATTTATAGAATAAAAACGAGTACAAAAAGTAGTATTCTCATCCCGTTATTTCCAAATTTGTGATGTTTGGATTGGAAAAAAAAAATACTATAGTATAGTACAACACCCGTAAGTACTCGTGGCCGTATGGAGTGCTAAGTTCTGCACTCATCTTTGGGAAAAAGGAGTTCAGATTCGTAGGGAGTACAATAGTACTAGGTCAGAGGCATCCGTCGCCGTTCTTGTCTTCCCGTCGATGCCTCGTCATTCGAGACGGGCATCCATCACGGTGCAGGTGTAGTGCGGATGCGGAAAGCTTCGCTGCCGCCTTTGCACACGTGGGCCCTATTCTACGAAGGATTCGCATGCAAGGGTGTGGATATGGTCAAGACGTGTCACGCGGTTATAGAGGCCGGCGCAGATGTACACCCAGTCACGCGGCGTCGCAAGAAAAGGCGCCGCCTAATTTTTCGATGCGACGGTCGTGTCGCGATGCGCACGGAGTGCACCGCCCGCCCCGCCATGGTCCTTCCGCAAGGCCTTCCCACTCAAGAACTCGATTTTTCTTTTTTAATGCGTGGCCAAAACTTGTGACTAGTCTTTCTCCCTCGTAGTAACTCCAAATGTGATGGTTTTTCTTTCTATTTTTTTAAAAAAAATGCTTTACCAGATATTGTATTCTTCTTTGCTATTACTTTTGTCATGTTTTATTGGAAACATTTGAAATTTGAATTTCAAAAATTACCACCACTTGGACAACATTTTTTGGAGCATCTAATGATTTCGTAGAAGATGTCAAGCACATAAAAAGTTGTATAACTTCTTAAGATGTACCCTCCGTTCGAAATTATAGTTCATTTGACTTTTTGACCCTAAGTTTGACCACTCGTCTTATTCAAAAAAATTTGCACAAAAAACAGTCAAATTTAAGTCATTCTTAAATACCATTTGTTAATAAAGCAAGCTATAACAAAATAAGAGATATTTTGCATAAATGTTTGAATAAGACGAGTGGTCAAAGTTGGGGTTGAAAAAGTCAAACAAACTACAATTTGGAACGGTTTTGTACACCTTTTATATATATTGGCCATTTCTTCATCCGACGATGTCATGTAACATTGTTCACATGATTTACACATTCTCATATATAGTTGATGAAACTAGGAGAGAGATTTCTAAGATTTGTGACCAATGTCACTAGCACTATGTCGGATGGGGAAACAACCAAAAATAAGAATTGTAGATCATGCTAAGTTATGAAACTCTCTCGGTTTCAAACTTTTTTTGTTTTAACATTACTCCATCTTGTAAAGGAAAACTAGGTCTCAATTTAAAAAAATGAAAAATTGAAATTTAAATGTTTTAATTGACCAAGGATGCACAAACCACCAATATAATTAACCATTGTCGTTCTCAAATATCCATGAAACTTTTCTAGTTTACGTACATCTTTTTGATTTGGGATTTGAGATCATCTTGTCATGGAAAACAAATGTACTAATAGTTTGAAAACATTTATCTTACGAGACTCGCACTTGGATAGCGCGATGCGCCCATTTCCTTCGCTCCACCTCGCCGGCCGTCTCACTTTTAAAATCACCACGTCTCCCTGCAGATCGGACTCGCTTTTGCATTATTGCTGCTCACATCGGCGCCCGGTTACTCTTTACCCGGCCGTCGCCGGTGACATCGACAGGATGGAGGAGGGCCTTCAAGTGGAATCTCCCTTTGGACTTTGCTACTAAGAGCTTCCAAAAAAAAAAAAAAAAAAGCTTGTCGTGCCGCCAAGTCCACGGAGCCATTCCACTTCATGCCCCTCCGATACCCTCGCGTTTTAGCGCCGCACGCCGCCTCGATTCTAGTCTTTCTTTGGCAAGTCGGCGCGTTGTAGTCTACATCCACTCTCGTGAACGCCGGTGATTGGGTGGCTGCGCGATGTGCCGTGCCGACTCCCGCGTCCAACCCACGGGACGTCGCCGTCGGCGGCACACCACGGGCTACCCGATCGCGGGAGTTCGAGAGAGTGTAGCCCTCTCGAATGTTGAACGGCCGGTGAGTGTAGGTCGCCCGCTTGAAGGTCTACTTGATTGTGCTGGCTTCCGGTCATCTTTTAGCGATCACGCCGGCGTGCGGCGTCGGGTCGAGCATGAAACCACCAAATATGCTCTTACTCGAGGCAACGTAACACTGGTGCCGCGGACGTCAAGCGTGCCCGGTAGGTGTGTTGCGGGAGATCAAAGGCAACCACCGTGACGGCTGGACGCGGAAGAACATCCATTGTACTGTACACATTATGGAATTTTAGGTCGGGCGACTTGGCGGCGCATATGATCCGTGGCGCACGACCGCTCTATAGCCCAAATGGTGCCTCGCCATGCCGGGCATCGGATGATGAAAACCGACATGCGCTTTTATTAGTTGTGATAACCGTGTATATTTGTTGTCAAAAAAAAAAAAAAAAAACTTCGTGTATATACGTAGTACATGTGTGCATGTGTGATTCTTTCTTTGTCAATTTGATGGAACCTGTTCCGCACGATCACGATCACGCATGCACGCCGGAGGTCAAAGGCAGCCATGCCATGAGGCCCCACTCGCCTTTGCCGGCGGGGCGTGTGAGGAGCGAGGGAAGCCGACGGCGAGTTTCGTGTGTGCATGAACAAGGGCTCGCGTCCCGTCCGTCCCTTCGCCCTCGGCGGCCCATCAATCGGTGCCTCGCCCGATCGAGACCGATCGATCTTGATGACAGCGATGGCGAATATGCGCCCGTTTGCGGCGAGGTGTGTAGGATACGCATGCAAGGTGTGTGCATGTCTCATGGAAACAAAATTATAGACTCTAGTTTAATTTGGAAAGCGTAAAGTATTATTTCTATGAAAAAAATGCTGCGTCGGTAGTAAATGGCGCCGCCCTAAATTGCGTTGTAAGCGTTTCAAGGGTCATGTCATCCCTCGATCTCTCGCCCACGGGACGCGCACCCGCATTTGATTTTCTTACGCCCACCAATTCGGCGGTCGCTAACAAAACAACCGACGGTCACATGAAGATGCTTATTACGTTCAACATAAGGAAGACATAAACACATGTAGTACATTACAATATAATAAATATTACGTTCAACATAATATAAACACAAGTAGTAGTATATACTACATTACAATATATACTATCAAATAAAGTTGAAGAACTAGCTAATGATATCAAATCGACGCTCGTAGCGCCGCCCCGCCGGGTCGGCCGGCCGGCGGCGTCGTCATCGATCTCACATCCTGGCGGCGGCGTACATCACCGTGCTCTCAAGGCCCAGCGTCCGGAGGTCGAACTCATGCATGATGCGGCACCGGCGGCCGCAGATGCCGGGCGACTTTTTGGGGTGACGGGTTGGGCCCATACCTCTTGCATTCCTCGGCCATGTATGCGGATGTGGCTATCCTTGGCGGCAGGCGTGACCCGTTCCGTCGCGGTAAGGAAACCTTGGGCCGCGGAGCACAATGTCCTCGAGGTCCTGCTTGACCTTGGAGGTGGCGTGTGTCGAAGGCCCTCCCACCGGCCGTCGAGGGAGCGGGCGGCGCGCCGCCGATGATTCCATGGAGCAAAGACCAGCGTCGGGGTCCGATGGGGTTCGACGGTACTTTAGCATCGCCAAGAAGTAAGCCAAGCCGGGGGTCCCCAGCGTGCTTGGCTTGCTTGACGAGCTTTAGCCCCAGCGAGATCCGCGGCGAGTCTTCCTTCGCGCCGGCGACCAGCCCGCCGCCGTGTCCATCTTTTTGCATCGGCGTAGCATATGGCCTCCGGATGACCGACCTCGAGGAAGCGCTTCTCCAATTGCTCCCTCGCTCGAGGACTTCCCAGCGTGGTCGCCACCGCGTGGGATTACGAAGACGACGGAGCGACACGAGACGGATCATGTCGTCGCGCCGGTGAAGAGGATCCGCAACTTCCGGCAGACTTGACGAATGTACAAGTAGAGCCATGGAGAAAGAAATCCGTCGGGCTCCTTTGCAAAGGTGCCACGAAGATCTCGCATGCCAGATCATCCGGTAGCATCAAAGGAAGCAAGTCGCCGCCGGGCCGCGTCGTCTTGCCTTGCCTTCTTTCGTGGCCTTTCGCCATTCTTGGATCAATCGACTAGCTGGGCCCTAGCCGCTTCCACCGCCCGCCCCGTTCTTTTGCTTGTATTTAACATCTACGAAATGGCGCCTCCTCCGAGAACGGCGGGGAGGTGTGCGTTCCAAGCCGAACCGGCAGGCGGTTCACCGGGGTAACCAACCCGGTCAACGTAAGTGGATTTTTTTATAATAAATAAGAAACGAAATACTACAAAAGGAAAAATAAAGTAAAAAAAGAGTTGGTTCCCATCTCTACACCATGTGTTTACAAAAAATAACCGTCTCTACGGTCATGTTTTGGAAAACGGTGCAACACGTGCATCCCGCTCTACCGTACTCGAAAAGAAAGAAAGAGTGATGCCGTGGGTGCAACACATCCCTCTCCACTCCAAACTCAAGTCGTGCTCGTGCTTATTCCCTCCGTTCCACAAAATATGCAACTATGGGTTTCGTGTCCATAAAAACTACTCCCTCTGTTCCAAAAAAGCTTGCCACTATGGGAAGCGTGCCGATCAAACTTTCTCGGCTTTGACTAGGTTTATAGAAAATACACCCTCCGTCCCACAAATAACAGTTCGTTTTTTACCTCTACAATTCTTGTTTAATCATTCGTCTTATTTTAAATATTTATCCAATTAATAAAATAAATAAATTATTATGAAAGCATCTCTAACGATGAAACAAGTCATAACAAAATAACAAAAAAATTTAAAACTTTTTTTTTTTGAATAAGACAGACGGTCAAACAAGGATTGTCGAAGTAAAAATGGACATTTTACGTGCAACATTTATATCTCCAAATAAATTTATTAAAAAACTAGACTTAAAGATCTTTCCGATGATACTAATTACTTAGTAAAATATTAATATATTTTAATATATAATTGCCGCCAGTTTTAAATACATTGACTTCTTGGGAAACGAGAATTGCATTTTTTACGATGCGAAGGAGTACTAGATACTACATTATTGATCACATTCGATTAATTTATTAAAAAAAATACATCTCATAATCAATCTAATGATATTTATTTCATAACATAAATAATAACAGTTTGTTTGATCGGTAGATCTTATGCACTTTTTGGCGCTATTATTCAAGCTAGCTAAGCTCAAATAGTGTCATACGCGCTATTATTGGCGCTGTTGACAAATTGATCGCCCTAGCCCAATTGTTAGTGATTGAGTGATTTCAGTAACTTTATGGTTGTTTGCTTATGTACTTGACTTGATGCTTTTATGGTTGTTTGCTTTGAGGATAAGAACTTTTATTATATGGTTATCGGTATCACTTATCAAATTATCACTTATCGATTATAATTATACACTTGTCCCTGATTTCCTATTTTTCGAAACAAATAGCGTGCTATAAGCGGCGCTATTGCGTGAACTCGCATCCGACGCTTACGTTGCAAATAGCGGCGCTATAGCGGCAAGAGTGACGAGAAACAGTTGCCGCTCAATTTCATAGCGCACAATCTAAAGCGTGGGTTGTGATATACTTCGTATAATACATGTGTTATACGTTTTTCAAATTTGTGTGCATGTTTGATTGTTGCTGAAATGATGAGTGAACAGAGGGACATGCAAGCTGAAATATGTCCAAGTTTTAGTTTAGATTCTAGATTTTTAAAATTTAGATTCGGATGGATTTCTAAAATCCGGACTCTAAATAAAATCAAATTTTCTATTGGGATCCTGGATTCTAGTAGGCGATTTCATCTTTTTTTACCTGCATTCCTTTTATGTCCTTCATTCTACGCACTTCCTACAATATGGACGAGGGGGCAAAATGGTAAAATGAAACTTCGAGAATCTCGGCCGGAAGCGGCTCATGTTTCTACATTGGTTTTTTTTCTCCGAGGATTCTAGAATCCAAGGTGATTTGTTGTGAGAGAGAAAAATACATTGGCTATTTGGATGGTGCTAATTTGTTGTGAGAGAAAAGCACTGTTGACCGGTGGCTGAACCCGCCCGGCCGAACAAATTTATCCTTTGTCGAACGATGGCAGACGTGCGCCGTGTTGGCAGCGAGGTGTGTAGGAACTAGGATACGCATGCAAGGTGTGTGGATATGATCAGCACGTCTCATGGAAAAAAATACTAGTATACTAGTACTATATGGAAAGGCTGCGTCGGTAGTAAATGGCGCCGCCCTAAATTACGTTGCTGCGCGTTTCACCGGTGAGGGTCCGTCCATCTCTCTGCGCCTACTCATACTAGTACTAGGAGTACTAAAAACCCGCATTTTCTGCCCACCAATTTTGATCGGAGCGAATCGTTCATCTTCCTTTTTCCCGGACCAACTTGCGCGCGTAGAAAAACCGTGCCGCTGCGCCTCGAGCCATGGAGAACCTTCCACAAGAGTTGCTTGAGCACATTACGCTCCGCGTCGCCATGGCCGCAGAGCATCCTATGGAGGGCCTCATGAATCTGGGCCACCTGTGCTCGCACGGAGGCGTGCCGCCGCCTTTAGTGGGATGGGCATCCCGCTAGACACAGTGCTGGATCAAGGACGGCGGGGGCGCCGCACTACTCGCGCGGTTTCGCATGCGAGTCTCATCACCGACTCGCCAAGTTCGGCAACACGGAGGCGTGTTTCAGCAGCGAGCATGTCCGCCGTGTTCGTGGAAGGCGCGGCACCGTCGCCGCCGCTTCGACTTGCCGGAACAAGCGCGCCAACTCGGGGCATGAACTCGCTCGGTATGTGCACGCTCTTGCGCTCTGAGCGGAACGCCGCCCGCCGATGATGACCATGCCCGAGAGGTGTTGCGGGAGGTGGAGCGCGACACGGCGGCGGCGATGGCCCCCCGGGAAGACCGAGAAGCGTGCAATGCTCCCGGATGAGCGGTGGCGATCTTACAACGATGGTGGTGCCCCATGCGGTGAGGCCGCATCTTCTGCTCTAGCCAAACCGGCCCTGCCCGAGAGCGGGCATCGCGTATGGGCAGAACGCGTGTGGCGCCATCGGCCCGGTGGGTGGAGGGAGCGTGGCGGCGGCACTCCCTGTCTTCGCAACGAGGAGTGTAGGATCCGCGGCGAGTGTAGGAGGTTGTTTGTGCAAGCGGGGGTGGGCATGAAGCGAGTGGACTCGCATGAATCTATGTATATGTTGATGATGACGACAATGCACTCATGCATTGCATTATGTGATCTATCTTACTTTTGGTGCGTGATGGATGATTATGTGGTAATTCATGTTACATTCATTCATGTTTGCGATGACCGCCGCCCGTGATCATGCAGCCATGGCCGCCGCGAGCACCTCGGCGTTGCTAGCTATGCCTGTGCCGTTGACGGCGCCCGCTTTGAACGCCGTGTCCGCCGGTTCACGCCGCCCGCGTTCAATCGCTCTCCATGGCGGCCGTTAACGGTCACTAACGACACATTTTTCCCGTCAACTTACTACCATAAAGGGAGTAAAACTATACCTTATCATACTCATATACATTTATAACTCACATATTTCCACTTGTAGTGTCCAAATTATTATTGTGCAGATTTATATAAGAAACAAGTGGAAAATATACCAAAAGACGCCTCCCCGAAGCGCATTCGAAGAACATCAAGCCCAAGGGAGAAATGGACCAAACACGCAGAACCTGGGGCGAGCCAACGCCGCCCTACAACTTTTCAGGCCCAACAACGCCACCACTGCCGAAGCCGAGCGAGGCCGGCCCAGGGAGGGTGCGCGCACCACTGGTGCGGACGCACCGGGCCGAGGCGGCTCGGGCTCCCGGCTTTCGGGGAGGCGGTTCATTACCTTCCAAAGCGGGCACTACCGGCGTTGGATGGTCGCTTTGATAGATTTAGAAGGTATTCCTAGGTCGGTTTTGCTCCTTCCATGTGGGGATGGCCATCTTCCAAAGACCCCCCTCTCCTCTACCTATAAAAAAGGAGGCTCTCTCCCCTCATTCAAGACACACACCATTCCAAGGAAGAGTCTCTCCCTCTCCTCTAAGAGAGCTCTCCCCTCTACTCTACCCCTTCACTCCAATGGGCTTAGGCCCTCATTAGTAGTAGAGATTGGCGGAGGAGAGATGTGAAGGGTCGAGAGCGGGGAAGCGCCGGACTTGCCGGTGTCTCCCCAACCTTGTACCTTGGTGGATTCGTGCTTGGCTCCTTAATGGGATCTTGGCTAAGTAAGCTTCCACGGTCCCGATAATCTTTATTGTCTTTTGTTTGTCCATGATTTATCTACTTGTTTGCGGGATCGATAGCTGTACCTTGGTCGGGACTCTAGTGGTGGAACCCTTTGACCGGGAACACGGCAAACACTAGAGTGATAATCACTAGCGTGAGACGTGGTGTTTGGGCTAGCGGTTTTCTATCTTTTGCTTGGTGCATCCCGCGGTTGAGGGGGTAGGCGGCTTGGTCGTGACAAGCCTTGTCCGTCCCCTTGAAATCCCCCACGTTCGGGCCGTGTCGTAGAGCCTATTGCCTGGGACTCGCCGGATGGCGGGCGGTGCCGAAGTGAACAAGTAGCTCTAGAGGAGGCTAACCATAGACATTAAAGGTGTAGGGATCCTTCTCGCTAATCCTCCCCATCTTTGGTCGTGTGTGTCCTTGGGCAAACTAGTTAGGAGAGAGTACATCCGTTCTGTGGGAAAATACGATACCACGAATATTTCCGGGTGAAAGCTACAACGGCGATTCCGTGCGCTTGCGGATTTATCTGTGATGCGTTAAGAAATGTCAACAAGCTTTTCGAGGCGCCGCTTGCGAGGGGCGGTTGCTATTATCTTCGAACTTAGTGAGTCCTCGTATCTATCTATTAAAAAAATCAAAATTGTTATTTCTTTTCTTTTTTTGAAAATGAAGCCAACCACACCTTTTGAAAATCATACGCTTCAACCGAGGAGTTCCGCGAGCCAAAATCTTTTCAACACCAAAACTTTCATCGGCTATGAACTCCATCCATATTTAAAATCCATTGTTGGGCGAGACCCCTTCTCGGCTACCACACGAAAACCCATGTAGCCACCTACAAGTTCTCGAGAAGATATGTGCGTGCCTAAGCATTCTGGCATGACACAGAAAATATCATGTGGGCGTTGTTTCCGTTTTCCCTCTTAGGGAGAGCAGAACAATGGTACACGAATGTCGTAGGAAGTTTGAATGGGGATTGGAAAGGCGAAAGACAATTTTTGTCTAGCATTTTCCCCATCAACACCCTACCAAGGACAATCCTTGATTTCAAGCGGGACGAGAAGGAGTCCATAAGTGCAGCCTGGCTAGGTTTACAATGTTAATACATGCTAGCCCGGACTTGTCATTACCGATAGTGTGCTTTTGCATATCTTTTGTTCGGTCTTGACATAGACGCTGCCCTATGCCTTGACATGACCGTCGGAGGGTCGTTTTCACGCGCAAACCTACAGCGGAACAGAGAAGAATCCTTGATAACATCCTAGAAAAGCATGCTTCTCCGTTGTAGAACCTACTCCCCTCCATCACAAGGGCATGTCAAGTTTTGAGGAGCCCTCATCGGTCGAACCATTCCCTATACCATCAATAGAACCGTGTAGGGGCCCTCACCGAACCACGAACACCGAAGGAAGGGGATGCTTTATCCTTCGGAGTTCCGATCAAATTCGAGGATCATGGGAGAACCTTGAACCTTCTATGGCACGAATGGAGCAAATGGAGCACAGCTCGGCTAAGGAATCTTCCTCTAACATGAAACCTTCAAAAGAATGGTTAATGGAGGTGAAACGTTCTTACGAAGCAATTGATTCTTTCACCTTCCACGACCATACCTTGTTCATTACGAGGAAATTCCTTAGATGCCCTACACAACCCCACAACGAGGCGAATATCATGTCACAATATCTTGCGGAAACCCTTTTGGGTAATATGCTACTAGCCTCGACCGATAGACTCTTCAAGGGTCAATTCGGACTCATCTTTGCATGTTGTGGTATTGCTAGGGCCGTGCCAATGAAAATTCATGGAATCGAGGTTCACTTAGATTTCTATATCTATCCCATCCTCGACTTTGATCTTCTCATAGGCTACCCTCTTGAAAAGATTTTTCATGAAAAACCTATAGACGAGCCATGATGAGAAGTTGGGAAAGAATGCTTGTGCCTCCCACCTAGAAATCCCAAAGGTGAAGCATCTTCCCAACCAAAAACTCGTTCGAGGAGGCGACGTTCATAACACCATTCGATTCACCTAAGTTGCTTTCGCATCTTAGTGAAGCGAAACACCCATCGCCCTCACTTTCGAGCGCAAGACATGTCCTTCGGCCAGCAAAACGTTGCTCTTGACAATGGTCGAGATTCAATGTTCGTTCTTCATGACATATCTTTTAAGGATAAGAACTCAAGTGCCATGGACATGCACGAAGCAACAACTCTTGAGACCAAGCATGAACCACGCTTGTGAGCATGTCGAGATTTTTCATTTGAAACTTCTCATGATACATGCTCACCTCTTTGGATCTCTAGGGTTATCTTGCTTCTCACCACGTGCCCCTACGAGGACCCCAACCTTCTCTTAATCCTCGTTCACAAACTTTTCAAGAGGATGGTTGTGGATGTCTTCGTGTATCACAAGTTTTGTCGATATCGTAGTGGCACGATGGCTTTAACCTTGCGACTTAAAGCGTAACGCTAACTTCTTAGTGGTGAAGTGGGAACTTCACCACCGTTCATAGGCTGCAAGATGAATTCCCATGGTCAAGCTTACGACCATAAACAAAGCACTTAGGGGAGATAACCAGGATCATAAAAAAAAAGATGAATAAATCTCTCTTGAAAAAAAAAAGAGTTTTTCCCTTTGTTTTTTATTAATAAAGCAAGAGCATGTTATCAAGTTAGTATGCACCTTCGGGTATTCTTGTCGCTAACCATTTCAGGTGGGAGAGGCATGCGATGCTTGAAAACATGGGGCCGACATCAGCAAAAAAAAAAAAATTGATGCTCATGGATGATGGAACACGCTCAAAAGGAGACCCGGACTTTGCACACTTGACTTTTGCACGAAGTCCTAGTGTGGGGAAAGATGGTGAGACTCTCAAGCTCCATACACCAAGGCGTCATACAAAAAAAAATGAGGGTGAATAAAAGATGATGTCGGGGCCTGCCTTGCTAAAAAAATATTATTGAAAAAAAAAGGATTGAAAAAAAAGAGAGAAAGAGAAAAAGAAAAAAAAAAAAGAGAGTGTTGTTGAAAAAAAATATATATATAATAGAATAGAAAAAAAATCAATAAGAGAAGAGAGGAGTAGGTTGGCCCCGCATGATCAAGGTACATACCAAAGTCTTCGCTCGACTCCACTCATCATTGCTTCCACAAGCAAGATGGGTTTATCTCTCATCCCCTTGCTGCTACCATTAAGACCCATGGCCCATACACACAAATTTGTGTGTGTGTGGCCTAGTCTTATGGTACACCTGGACAAAGCCATCACGCAACCCGCAAGCAACAACTTCGATGCTTCATCCGTGTAGATCTTTGCTTAGGTAAGTATATCTAGGTATGCAAGGGAAATAAATGTTCACCAACACTCTTACTCATGTTTGTCTCCATGAATATAAAACTCCATGCTTCCCTTGTTATGGCATATGCTTTGAGTTTGGGTGCATTTACATATGAAATACATCCATAGGTCTTTTTACATTGAGCATGGTGCTTAGGGTAAAATGATCTCCTCTAATCAAACCTTGACATGGTGTTAGAGTTTGGTTAATGAACTTAGAGCTTTGTTGTCATGATTTATGAAAGTATTTTATGTTGGAGATGAATCAAGGCTATGCTTACACTGCCTCTTTTATGAGCCTTGCTTGAAGTCATGATGAGGTGAACAAATAAAAATAGAAATAAAATAAAATAAAATAAAACAAAGTTCTCATAATAAAAGCTCCCACGGTATTCTTGCCGATAGAGCCATGTTGTTGTTTTTGTTTTGTTTTCTTTGTTTAAAATAAACAGTACAAGAATAAGTGTTGGGGGAGGTCTCTCGGGCATACAAGCACACCCATCTCGAGATCTCCCCCAACATAAATGCACGAACACCGAGCAATTCATGGTGGAGAAGGACGAGGCGAACAACTACCATTTGACTCCTTCCTCTTCAATCGGTGGTTTGTGCAAAACTCTCGCTCTCACATTTCATAACAATAATAAAAGAAAGGGGAGAGAAGAATGAGGAGGAATGAGAGAAGAGGAGATAAACCTTTCAACCCCAAGTTCTTTGTCCTGTTTTTGTGATGATATCAAAAGACAAGCTTGGGGAGCCTCCAACCACGCGACCAATCACAACTCAAATCATTGCGCGCTCAAGCTAGCACAACCATGAAAGGTAAGTAAAGAGCTAGCTTGGGGAGGACTCCAAGAAAGGTAACGTATATCTCACATTTTGATTATATTCTCTATGTTATGAAATGATGAGTTATACTACAAAAAAAAAAAGGGGGACAAAATTCCACTCGATACATATGAGCTATGAAAATGTTTAGTCTTAGTCCCTCGTTGAAATGATGAATAGTAGCTGTCTTATGTTTCGCCTTTGTGCCTAGTTTATAATTCGAATTTCTCTAAAGTTTGGGTTTAGTGGCTAAGTCTAAAACTCATCCCTGAAAAACCTGATTCATGTGGGTTGCATAAGCTCCATCTAGTCTAAGTTGTTGCCAAGTATGATATGGTACAAATAGATTTGCTATGACTTCATCCAAAAAGAGAAACTTGACATCAGGGAATCTACTTTGAAAGAAAAGAGAAATATGGGCTATGCTAAAAAAAAGAGAGAAGAAAAAAAAAAAAAAGAAAAAGAAAAAAAAATGAGATGAAAAATGGACACGTGTCCGAGGGCGAGAAGAGCCCACCTCTTCAATATATATATATATATATATATATATATATATATATATATATATATATATGTAGCAATAAAGCCCATACTTTCTCGAAAAAAAAAATATAATCTAAATAAATAAATCCAGGATAAAAAGTTGATCAAAAGGATGAATGATAAGTATTTACATTAAAACCGTTCTATCGGCAACCGCCCAAGACTTTGAGAAAAGCTAAAAAGCCCCGCTACGATGAAAGGAAATAAAAGGTGGGAAAAAGATGTGCCATTTTATTCAAACTCTAGTAGAAAATCTTATTATAACCCTGGCACTTGTGAAATGTAATCGGCATAGTAGCAACTCACGATCAACAACCAAGTATTTATCTTTTGCTCGAGGGACGGCGCAAAAGGGTAAGCTTGGGGAATTTGTTGACTGGTCACCGACGACACATTTTTTTCCCGTCAACTTACTACCATAAAGGGAGTAAAACTATACCTTATCATACTCATATACATTTATAACTCACATATTTCCACTTGTAGTGTCCAAATTATTATTGTGCACATTTATATAAGAAACAAGTGGAAAATATACCAAAAGACGCCTCCCCGAAAGCGCATTCTCGAAGAACATCAAGCCCAAGGGAGAAATGGACCAACCACGCAGACCTCGGGCCGAGCCAACGCCGCCCTACAACTTTTCGGGCCCAACAACGCCACCCTGCCGTCGGCCCGGAAAGCCGGCCCGGCGAGTGGTCTTGGCGCACCACTGGTGCGACCGCACCCTCGGGCGAGGCGGCTCGGGCTCAGCCCGGGGAGGCGGTTCATTACCTTCCAAAACGGGCACTACCGACGTTGGATGGTCGGTTTGACAGATTTAGAAGGTATTCCTAGGTTGGTTTTGCTCCTTCCATGTGGGGATGGCCATCTTCCAAAGAGCCCCTCTCCTCTACCTATAAAAGGAGGCTCTCTCCCCTCATTCAAGACACACACCATTCCAAGGAAGAGTCTCTCCCTCTCCTCTAAGAGAGCTCTCCCCTCTACTCTACCCCTTCACTCCAATGGGCTTAGGCCCTCATTAGTAGTAGAGAGATTGGCGGAGGAGAGATATGAAGGGCCGAGAGCGGGGAAGCGCCGGACTTGTCGGTGTCTCCCCAACCTTATACCTCGGTGGATTCGTGCTTGGCTCCTTAACGGGATCTTGGCTAAGTAAGCTTCCACGGTCACGATAATCTTTATTGTCTTTTGTTTGTCCACGATTTATCTACTTGTTTGCGGGATCGATAGTTTGTACCTTCGGTCGGGACTCTAGTGGTGGAACCCTTTGACCAGGGAACCCGGCAAACACTAGAGTGATAATCACTAAGCGTAGACGTGGTGTTTGGGCTAGCGGTTTTCTATCTTTTTGCGGTGCATCCCGCGGTTGAGGGGGTAGGCGGCTTGGTCGTGACAAGCCTTGTCCGGTCCCTTGAAATCCCCCCGTCGGGCCGTGTCGTAGAGCTAATTGCGGATTCCCGCCTCGGATGGGCGTGGGCGGTGCCCGTGAACAAGTAGCTCGAGAGCGGCTAACCATAGACATTAAAGGTGTAGGGATCCTTCTCGCTAATCCTCCCCATCTTTGGTCGTGTGTGTCCTTGGGCAAACTAGTTAGGAGAGAGTACATCCGTTCCCTCGTGGAAAATACGATACTGAATATTTCGGGTGAAAGCTACAACGGCGATTCCGTGCGCTTGCGGATTTATCTATGTGCGTTAAGAAACGTCAACGGCGGCAACCCCTCTCGGACCCGTCCCCTGCATCGCCTCGAGTCTTCAAAAGCATCTACACTGCGTTTCGATGCTTTCCATCCCGATCCATTTAACCTCGGCCGGTCCTCGTCGGCCGGTGTGTCGCTATCCCGCTCCGTAGGTGCCCGCCCGCCCTTTGTCGGTGTCAAACTCGGTACCGCCCTAAACCCGCTCATCCGATAGCAAAGATAGGAATGCTAGGTTCTCCGGGGATCACGGTGGTGGTCCTCCCGTCGCTAGAGGCCTCATCTCGGAGGAGACATCCGCAAGACGCCCGGTGTGCGCGCCGTGTCGGAGACCTCCGGGGCTCAAGAACCCTAATTTTTTTTTTTTCTTTTTATTAATCTATGGTTACAACTTACAACTTGTATGTGATCTTTCTCCCCTCATCGTAACTCGGATGTGATGATTTTTCTTTCTACGATTTTGTAAAATAATGATGTGTCAACCTATTGTATTCTTCTTGCTAATCCATTCCAAATTGTAGGTCGTTTTACTTTTTTCAACCCTAACTTTGACCACTCGTCTTATTCAAAATTTTATGCAAAATATCACTTCTTTTGTTGTGGCATGCTTTATTATCAAATGTTCTTTAAGAATGACTTAAACTTGATTTGTTTTTGCACAAAATTTTTTTGAATAAGACGAGTGGTCAAACTTGAGGTAAAAAAAGTCAAACGAACTATAATTTGAAACGGAGTACTACTTTTGTCACGTTTGGTGGATATTATTTGAAAGTTGAATTTCAAATATTTGAAGAGTTAACATTTGAAATTTGAAGTACTAGTATGGAGATAAGTAAGATGCAAAACCATGGGGCCATGGAGTACATTATTAACAGGGCGGGTGCCCATGGGGCCATATGGTGTCTCGAACACTCTGCATAGTAGTACCACTACTAGTACACATATTGTCTCTCTCTGTTTCTCTCGCACGTCTCTCCGGCCTCTTCCTTCTCCCATACTCCAACTTACTAGTAGTAGTACTACTACTCTTCTCCCCTCTTCTCGCTCACTTCCAAACTCTTCCGAGAACCAAACAAGAGTAGAGAGCGGTCCGACCACAAAAATTTCGCCTCGCCTTAGCCTTCGTCTCCATCCAGGTGCACCTCTTTTATCACATCCATTTAGCTAGATTTGGTTTTTCCCGTGGTTCTAGAAACAACAAATACTGTAAGTTTTTGTTCGGTGGTTGCAGATCTTGGGTCCGTCGCTGGGGCCTCCCGGTGGCGGCTCTGGGGCGAGGTCGCGCCATCGTCTTGACTTCCCCGACCGGGGATCCCGACCGGCGTGGGAGCGGGCGGTGAACGAGGCGTTTATCGCGCGTTCGCCGCCGAGATCTCTCGGGTGTTCTCAAGGCGGAGGCCGAAAAAGATGTTGCAAGAGAAGCACATCTTCTTGGGTAAGCACCGAAATCTAGATTGTAAAGTGCATTATCCTTCCTTTTTTGAAGGTTTTTGAATGGCTCTAAAAGGTTTTGTTTTGTCCCGCATATCCGTGTGACTCGTGCTATCTATAAGCTTGTACAACATTGCTCAATTATTTTGTTGTCTTATACCTTTTCCCGATTCATCCTAGGACACCTAGGTACAAACACAAAGACCTACGCGGGAGATTATAAAAGGATGGGGAGGAGGCCGAAGAAAATGTCCACATCTTCTTTGGTAAACGCCTCATCGGCTCATCTGGTTGAGCTTGGCAACCATCGTGGCGTGTTCATGCATGAGCTTGGCAACCACGGGCGGTGTGCGCTCCCTGGTTGGCGTACCCGGCTCGCTTGCTTGGAGCTCATTCTCCACCTCTAGCTTGGCCATCTTCATCCAAAGGCAACGGGGTGAGTTATCTTAAATTTTTTTAAACAACTAAACAATCGATATGAGCCAAGACAAAAGCGTAGACAAAAACGGATCGATGAAGAAGAATTTGTATTTCCACATCGTGCGGGGCATCTTCTTGGGTGAAGAGGCGGCGGCGGCCACCGCTTCTTCGAATCCAGAAGAGGCGTATCGGACGACGGGCTTGAAGTGAATCCACCCCCGGGCTTGCCTTTTCGGTCGCGAGATGTGAAACAAAGCAATATCCGAATGTTGTACGGATATTGAAGGTATGCAAGACGTTGATATCTACTCAATGGTGCACTTCTTCATGCATGTAAACAACTATGTACCGATCTGAAATTTGTCCTTTGTGTTAGCAAAGGACCATATGTATTGCTAATGGACAAGTCATTAAGAAGTATTGCATCTAAGAATATTCCAAGGCCATATTTTCTCGAGCCATACCATACAAAGAGATTGCTTTTAGTTTTTCTTTTTTATTCTATCTTCACCGACTTAGTTATCTAGGATTAAATGTGGTAAGTATTGAAACAATTGCATATTACTGGGGTATTGGCATTTAGGATTTTGATAAGAAGTTGGTCCTATGAAAAATGCCGGCTAAGTGGATGTTTAATTCAACATTTAGGCGGGCTTTCATTTTCATATGTATGCCACTATTCATTAGCATTTTTGCTTTATATTTCTGTTTTATAGCGAAGAAATCTAATGTCCAATTCATGAATTGGTGTCAACTCTTTTGTAGGTTTTCATGTGAGTATTAAGAACAATTCATGAATTGGCATCGGCTTCTGAGTAACACTCCCATTTCAATTTAAGGTTGGCCGCAACAAGGTAATAACCTGAACATTGTCACTTTCGTGGTTGGACTGTAGTTACCTATGAATTAACCTAACATAGCATTGCAAAATATGATAAATTTTAGTTGCCTAATATAGCACGGCAAAATATATGACAGATTACGCTATTCTTATATAGCTTTGGGTCTGATTTTTTTTACGTGTAGTTACCTAATGCTTAAATCTTCATTTCTTTGAAGGGGATTCAGGGGGTGCTACATCTATGGTGTGGAGGAGCTGTGCTAGGCCTACAGCTGTACTGCCGGTATATGGTTCCTCTACAGTGGCAGTTTCTACATATAACTGAAGCTTTTAGTTATTAGATTGCATTTTCTGTTGTGCGCATTTCTGGTTTAGTTCGGTTATTTTTCGGTTGCTTCCCCCGGTTAGGTATTGTAAATTGGGTTCAAGTTAGTTTTTGTTTGTTGCGAGTGGGGAATAGTTACATTAGATGGATTTGGTTATGTTTATGCCAATTAGTTTTATTCGACCTACTGGTAAATTTACCACTAAGCTTATGAAAATGGCTTAATTTTAGAGTTGCAAACGGTGACAAAATTATAGTCCTTTCACATGGGCGGTTTTGGCTTTTGCTTGCTGATTTTTTTGTTGGACGGTAAGTATTAGCAAAAGGCGGGTTAGCAATAGCAAAGCAAGGAGGTGTTTGGACAGTCTAGCAAAGCAATTCATCATCTCGCATTGTTTATTGAGATGGAATAGTAGCAAGGTAGGTTAACTATAGCAAAGAAGAAGTGGGTTTAATAGCACAATGACTATTATAAGTTTATTTTGCTATACTTCATACATAATGATTTACATACATGGAAATTTGTCGAACCGACAATATTCGGTGTTGCATAGATAAACTATGTCTTTGGTACTTTGAGACACTAGGTCCTCAATTTTAAGACATCTGTTTTTACTCGTGTGGCTTTCCTTTACGATAATTTGTGAGCATTAGATTCACGACAACAGGCAAAAGCCATATGGTTGAACCTCTGTTGCCCAAATGTATATTTGCGTAATTAGCTTTTCACATATATATCGTATCCATGCGTTAGTTACATGTCTTCTCTAGAGGTAGTCAAACCATTTTTATTCCATTTATTTCCAACTCGAATCGATAATTTTGGTGAGCCGATCCTCGTTGCTTGTGTTTGTGTTGTATGCGCATTCTGCGGTTGCAAAAATAGAATCTTGTGTTTCATGGCGCACCGGGACACAAATAGCTATATTTAATTCTATTGTTGCATACATGCCTTTCTTTGTTTTACATCGCCCGGTGATGCATCATGCATGTTAAGATGAAAATTATTTACAAACTAATTCGAGAATTGTAATGTGCTATGACGACCTACATTCTCTACCATTTATAACATACTTTTAATTTGGTTCTATGCGGGTAGATCCATTGCTTGGTACTTGAGAAAAATGGCTCGGTGCAAAGTATGGTAAAGAGATAGCTAAAAAAATCCCTGGAAGTGTTTCGTCTCTATTTGTGAACTTCTTGCGGTCGGGGTTATGTGGGTGTGGGATGCTTCATGGTCTACTTTTTGTATGCACGTAAGAAAAATTGGGCCCTAGATTTGTTTTTAAGGACTTGATTCTCGTACCCAGCCTAGCGACACTTGCTTCATCTTCACGACTACTAACTAACACGCTCCCTAAAGCGAAGATTCTGTTTTTGCATCGAGTTGTCATGTGAGGGATGCCCCATGAAAATGAACAATGGTATATTGTTTGCTTACTCGAGATCAATGTATCCTGTAATGTATTATATTTTGTATCAAGTTGGTCGTATCCATCCCGGCATTACCAATTGGAGTTGCAATGATTTCATGCCCGCATGACTTTATCTTGTTGTGGTTCGCTAGATTTAGGTTATGCAAGAACAAAATGCTGTATCATCATGCGCCGCGGGGTGTGCCCCTAAACACCTTGTTGTGTTGAGGTGAAACTTGACTTAGCCCTTACGTATGATAGTTGTGTTCGGCGTTTCGGGACCTTAGCGATCACGGTTTGTATTTTTTATGTATGCATAATATCAATGCTTTTGGTGGCACCCAGCTCTATCACAAACCGGTAAGTTCATGTTATGCAAGAACAAGAACCGGAGTACTATGATCGTCTCGGACTCTCGGTGCCATTACACACTGTCGGTCCATTGTTTCCAGCGCCGCAAGCGCGCCGCGCCCCAGCACTAGTATATATATATATATATATATCGGCGTCGTCGTCGCCTATCTTGCCGACTCCTTCACTCCGCCTCTCCACTCGCTCCGCACAGAGCCTTCCCCGCATCGTGTGCCGCGCCCGCGCTCCTAGCCTCTTCCGCCCGCGCTTGGCGCCGCCACCTCCATTCCTCCCCGCCCTCTCCCTCCCCCCGTCGTCGTCGAAGATGAATGCGGGGAGAGTCGCCCCCGGTTCCTCGTCCCGAGGTGGAAACGGTGGTGAGGACTTCGCCAAGGTTCAACAAGGGCATCCCGCCGCCTCCACGGGGTACAAGAAGCAGGCACGGGCCGCCTCATTGGGGAGCGGTGACCGAATCGCCCGCTCACTAGTAACTTGGAAACCCTAGCGGCGGTGACGCTTGAAGGAGTATCGTCGGGAGCTTAAGCGATGGAGGAAAGAGGACATGCCCAGTTCCCGCTTCAACGGCGTCGTTGTCCATCCTCCTTCCTTGCCCTCGGCGGCGGCGTCGTTGAGTCCGCTTCCTCGCGCCGGAAGAAGGCGTCGTCTAGGCGACCTCCCGGCCGAAGCCGGTGGAGGCGAGGGCGAAGGAGAAGTCCTCGGCGGCCGGGCGTCGAGGCAAGGAGCCGAAGCGGGAGGCGGAGGCGGAGGCGAGGAGAAGTCCCGGCGGCGGCGTCGAGGCAAGGAGCCGGGAAGTTGGAGGCGACGGCGAAGGAGATGGAAGCAAGATCGCCGTTGGCGCGGTACTAATGCCACATGATTCTAGATTTTTACAATCGACCATCGATTCTAGAATCTAGGGTATGTTTGGAAGCTACATAGATTTTTTTCTCAAGGATTTTAGAATCCTCTTGGATCCAAACAGGGCCTTAATTAGTATACCGGTAGCTTCGGTTTTACTACTAGTTTGGGCAAGAGTTAGCTGGGGTGAGAAAACCCATTTGGCTTTACCAAGGCCAACTGTTTTGGCATACTTCGAGAATGGTAGTTCTCGCCGCGGTTTTTGCCGATTTTTGGCATAGTTCACTTACATGCATGCTTTGTTTAAATTGAGAAAACCAATTTTGGCCATTTGTTTTGGCATAGATCTGCGTGAATATAATGGTAGTTCTCGGCCACCAGTTTTGGCATAGTTCACTTTGCATGCATGCATGCTTTATTTCACTACATCGGTTTCTCAATGACCAAATATATGAACGATGCTTGTGATTTGACGATTTGTGACTTGTTTTTGTCGAACGATCTCATCCGGATCCCTCATATATATGTTCATGCGTAAGCTCCTTGAAGTTGTTTGGGCTGTTGAGGATCTCATCAAGAGGAAGGCTAAGAGCGAAGACGAGAGGCTCATGATGCATAGGCTCGCTTGCCGCCGTTGAGGCTGGTGTTGAGTACCGAAGCGAGGGGTGGCATGCCTACGATGCCGACAACACACTAAATAATGTGATTGATGTTATGTCTGTCTTCACTTACTTTTGGTGATCATGTACTAGCTAGGGTAGTACTAAAACAATGTGATGATGCAAACTCGATGACTGGTTGTTCAGTTTGAGAAAATATATGATGACTAGAAGCTTGTACGTACAACTTGTTAACCACACATACATATGCCCGCATATGTAGGCGACTAACAAAAACTTGGTTGCACAACGCGATTTTTTTTTTGAGAAGGAAATGTATTTATCTCAACGCATTACACCGGCCCATTTACAAACGGGATCCACAAGAAAAGAAAAATTACAGAGAAGTAGAAAGCTCCTGTTCATCTTCCTCGCAGCCTTCGAGAGATCCGTTCGTTACGCCGCGAAGCCGCTTTCCAATCGTCGTCGGGCACCGGAGCCAAACTCCACGGTGGAGGCCGCAGAGGAGGGCTTACTTCTAGGCGACACGCCTCCCAGCGCATCGGCCAACTCGTACCCACGACGCATCCACACCAAAACCACGCTCGAACTCGAAAAACGGATGCACCATTGCATCAATCCGTCATTTGAACTTCCCCAACGATTAATGGATTGTTCATAAGTTCCAACGGACGCGAACTCAACCGATTAAAACCATTCACACGGGCAAGCGCCGTTGGAGACCCCATCTACTTAAGAAGCGCATTGTTTCTTCCCTCGGCAAAAAAAACGGAGAAATGGAGTCATCTCACAAAGAATCGGCAGCACCATGCCCGAGACCGCAAGACTTGCCGAGATGTGGTCGTCGCCGGCGGCAGATACCCAGTTTATCGACACACGGCTGCGTCACGCGGCGATGCCACGGTCGTGGAGGACTTCATCAACGAAACCGAGGTAACCGTGTCCAAAGTCCAAACAAGGCAGGTATGCTCGTTGGCCTCGACTTCTGAGTGGAGGATTCTTCCTCCCAACGAGTTTGGCAAAAGCGATTCAGATCGCTATTTATTACAGCTGTGTGTTGGCCATCGATGCCTTGTATATCAAGTGCACCAGTCGGGGCCGGTTACCCAGGTTTTGAACCACTTTCTTCAAGATGAGGGCCATGTGTTCACAGGGCCATAGCCATAGGCAAGGGCGTGGAACGCCTTGAAGTTGGATGCGCGGGTCCGCCTCTCCAATCCACGCGACTTACAACTTATTGTGCCGCTCTTGATGTTAACGAGTACAAGAATCGCGTAACAAGAGTGTCTCCCCTCGCCGGATACTCTAGCGTCCGGGTTCTCTGATTCCTCGTCGGAAGAAGAAGAAGAAGAAGAAGCGTAAGAAGAAGGGGCGACTTCATCGATCACCATCGATGGGGGACTTTCGGTTGTCACCGAATCAGATTAACTACGCCAAAGATAGATGCCTTCTCGCCCTTTGAGATTGCTAATCGGGGTTCGGATCAAGCATGGTTATGACTTCCTTACGAATGCTAATGTACCATAAATTGTAAAGTAATCTGTGGTCTTTGTAAAAAAGAACATTCGGCTTTGGGTAATGTATTATATAGAACTTTTTGTCTTTATCCAATGTCTCGTGAGGTGAGATACTCTAGTTACCGACACATACCACTACCAATCGCTCGCACTCATACAAACGCCGGGATCGACGGGCATACGGCCCAATCGTCAGAACAATCCGTATATGTACGCACACTGTTGTTATAAACCGCCTCTCGACAAAGCGTGATCGTAATGGACGTGATAGTTACAGCGCGCTGTACCGCCAAGCGTCTCGTATATTGACACGCCCCGCAATATTTTCAACGCTACGGACACTGGCCGGTCGACGTCTCTACACTATCACGCGTTTGTAAAACAGTTCGTGTATCACGTACACCGGTGATACAAATCGTCTCTAACAAAAAACGATCAGATCGCCCGTCGCGAAAGTTACGCTGCACACACGCACCCGCCACGCGTCGTTTACCGATCAATGTCCGCAATAGTTTCAAGCAAAGATAGACGGTACCGTTTGACTAAACGCTGTCAGTCGCCGCCGCGCTCGAGAACGGTGCGGATACGCCAGGACGCCTTCGTAAAACGCATCGAATCTAAACGCGACTTTAATACACGCGGACCGTCATGAGACCCTTCGCACATTCCAAGGCGCTCGTGAAGAGACGCGGCGTGTCTGTAACACTCGCGAATCGCATGCACGGGTGGCACCAAAAGAGTGTCTCGTATACAAACACGCGTCTCGAATTAGTGTTCGTATCCACGCACGACCGGCTCCAAGAATGCGCTCGTGCCCTCAAACGCGTGTCTAAGATATGGTGAATCTTGCGCACACTTGGTTTGAAAAGGCATCCGTTACGCCTACGCGTCCGTGTCCAGAGAACGAAAACGCGCGTCGAACGGAAAAATGCAGACGCTTGGTTAGATGCGCCGTCTATAATTACCCTTATTTCGAGACGCGTTTTTTGGGGTGGGACCGCCGACACCTACATCGACGCCGCCCAAACCGCGCGTTAGTAATATGACGACGTCAGACGCACGTTATAAGCGACGCCTCTCCGGGCGCACCGGCGGTTATTAGCCTTTTTACATAGTGCATGTCGCCCATGCTGAGCCACCAGGGAAGTGTAGCCGGTGGATCAGTTTGAGGAGTAGGCATGCATTTCTGGTGTCGATGCGCTTGATCCCGAGGCCACCATCCTCCAGGTCCTTGCAGACGTTCTCCCACGCCACCAGCACCGGTGCACCATTTGCCTCGCCCATGCCGGTCTAGAGAAAGGCACGACGCCTTTGTCGACAAGCAGCAATGATCCGGGGAGCTCCATGGCTGCCATGGCATACGTGAGCAGCCCGCCGAGCACCGCATTGATGAGGGTGACACGGCCGGCCGTGGCCGTGAGCATGGCCTTCCAAGTTGACGAGATATCGATCCACCACAGCAATCAACAGAGCAAACGCCGATAGATGGAGCTTGATGTTGGACAGAGGCAGTCCCAAGTAGGTTTGAGGGAAGCTACCTTGTTGGCATTGGAGGATGGACAGCGCCTCTTGGAGTTCAGGCCCAGGCACATGCATTGGTGTGGCTGTGCTTTTCTCGAAATTGATCTTGAGCCCGGTGGCCATGGAGAAATCATCCAGCGCCTGCTTGAGGAGGCAGATGCGATCCACGGTCAGCTCTAACGAGGATGATGGTGTCGCCGGCGTCATGGAGGACGCGCTCCGCCCGAAAGTGAGCGGGTGCATGATGCCGGCACGAGACTTGATCAAGGGCGCAATACGTCCGCTGACGAGTAAGAAGAGGTATGGGGACAGGAGTCCCCCGACGGAGCCCCCGACGGGCAGTGATCCACGGCCCGGGGATGCCATTGACAAGCACAAACCGATTTAGAGGTGGCGAGCGGTTGGTGCATCCAGCGGCACCACTTGTCGGGAAGCCTCGCTTGCATCACTTTCGAGGAGGCCGGACTAGTCGACGTAATCAAAAGCCTTGGCGGTTTGAGCACCAAGGTGGGAGCTCGACGTCGGTGGCACAAACCGACGAGTTCTCGTGGCAAGGATGAAGTTCTCCGAGATGGAGCGGCCTTTGATGAACCCGGTTTGGTCGGGATCGATCAGGCGCGCAATCTGCAGCTGCAAGCGTGTGGTGAGGAGTTTTGTCAAGATTTTCACCGGGCAGTTTTGGAGGGAGACCGGCCGGTAGTCGCCAGCGCCGTGGACATGTCCTTCTTGGGGATGAGGACGATCAGCACCCTATTGATGCGCTGGAGGTCCACGGTCTCATCGTGGAAGGCATGCAGGAACGCCATCACCCCGGCCTTGACGGTCGGCCAGGCCGCCTTGTAGAAAGCCGGCCCAACCCCATCGGGGCTAGGAGCGCTGTCCAGTCGCATCGCTCGCACGGCATCCCAGGCCTCCTTCTCCGTGAACGGAGCCACTAGCTGATCGGGCTCCGCTCTCGTCCTGCCGGCATAAAGACTGTCGATGTCGAAGCTCCAAGCGGTGGATGCCTCAGAGCCTAGGATGCGGAGTAGTAGGCGGTCAGGGCGGCCACCTTGTCTTCCTAGGCTATCACCTGCACTCCATCGACTTCCAACAAGACGTTTGGCGTTCGTGGCGCCCGGCCGGCGCCGGCGTGGAAGTACTTTGTGTTGGCCCCCCCTCTTTCGCCAAGATGGCACTTGCCACTTTGCTTCCAAGAGGGCCGCGCGTCTCTGCCACGAACGGGGCAATCCCGCCCCGCATCGATCACGGAGGTGTCTCGTGCCCGAGCGCGATGCTTGCGAACCCAGGTCTTTGATTCTCGACGAGAGTCTTGATCCGGCCACCATTGCACCGGCAGCGTCCAAGGGTGCAGGGCAAGTAGACCAGCCGGCAGATCGAGGGTAGGTAGGTGTGGTTCTTCAGCCAGGCGTTTTCGAAGCGGAAACGATGGGCTTTAGGGAGGGAGGTGGGAATGGTGAGGGTGAGGGGGTGTGATCGAGGTTGGACCGAGCCGCGACGTGAGGTGTGTGTTGGGGAAGCATTTGGCGAAGGTGATGCTAACAAAGGCACGGCCGAGGCGGGGCGAGGGTTGGGGAGGCTCTCCCGCTCGACCAATTGTAGAGACGATCGAGAAGGGGGATTTCCATTACCGCGAGATTGGCCAGAGTCGCGTTGAACCTATCAGCAAGGGCCCAGTTAAAGTTCGTATTGTTCTTATCGGCCGGAGAGCGTGCAAGGTTGAAATCCCCAAAGACGAGCCAAGCAGTGTCGGGCGGAGGGGAGACAGCCGCCAGTTCAGAGAGGAAAGCGTCGGTGTGCCGGTGATCCGAGGGGGCATAGACATTGGTGATGGCGAAGGAGTAAGAGGAGGTGGTAGAGGAGAACGGGATGGTGAGCGTGTACGGGTGAACTATAGGTGGCCGGCCGTGAGCACCGCCGGGTTCCAGGCGGTGACGATGCCACCTCTAGTGCCGTCGGCTGGGCTGAAAGCGTGATCGCTAAGATGGGTGGGGAGGAAGCTCCTGCTCTTGGGGAGGTCGATCGCGGCGAGCTTAGATTCCCTCGGATGCAGCAACGTGGGGGTGAGAAAGGGAGAGCACGCCACGGATCGCATCACACTTATCAAGACGACCAAGACCACGAACGTTCCACGAGACACGGTATAGCTAAAGCTCGTTTGATTCATGACGAAACGCGAGCTACAACAAGATGAGCACAGGGAATTATAGGGGGAAGGGAGAGCCTAGCTATGGTGGTGGAGTCGCGTCGGTAGGCACCGTCACGGACGCAGCCCGAGAGGGTGTCGTGGACAATACCAGCGACAAGGGTGCGGCGTTAGGCGCCACATCACCGTGGATGGCTCCAACGCCGTGAAGCGGCGGGAGCAGGAGGGCTCTAGAGGGAGCCTACACATCGGTCACGAGCGGCCCCCCGATCGCCGACGTCAATCGCCGCCTTGTTCGCACACCCGACGCCGGCAGCCTTTGCCAGCGGCTGTGTCTAGGTGGCCGCGCCTTTTGCTTTTGATCGCCTTGCGGCTGGCCACCGCTTCTTGAGAGCAGCCGAGCATGAGGCACACGCCTTGAGGCAACAGAACGAAGCCCTCAGCTCGATGGCCGCAAGGCGGGTGCCGCACGCGTGGGAATGGTGACACGGGGGCGGCGCCCACGGGTCCTAGTCGGCGAGGTCGTAGCACCCGCGGGCGCGGGCACGACGGGCGGCTCCTGATCTCCGGGTTGAGACGAAGGCGGGTAGGCGGGCTCTCGTCCAGCTCGCGACGCCAAGGGAGCGCCAGGACAGGAGCACGCCCAGCGCGCTGGAGCCTGGAGCATGCAACGGTTAGGTTGATGACGATAGGGAGAGGGGGGAGAGGAGGGAGGAGGGTTTTTGAGATGCACTGCAGTAGTACCCTTGCCCAGGGTAGAAGACGGGGCCGTGCCCGGGAGTCACGGGCGCGCCATGCAGGACTGGGCCGTAGAAGGAGCGATCGCCACCGACGTGTGGCTGTCCATGGCTCCCTCCGTGAGCATCCCGTCATGTGGCGGGCGCGGGAAGAAGCGGCGCAGTTGCCGCGCCGCCAAGCCGCCCGAGGGGGCCGACCTTGAGCTTGAGACGGGTAGGAGGCACCGGGGGACGCCGCGCTGGCCACCGAGGAGGGATTGCCAATCCAGACATCCTCCTTGACCCCGTCCGGGCGCGACCTGGCCACGACGGCGCGCACCGCAGGAGTAGTTCTCGTCGAGGAGGCACTCCTCGTCGACCTCCACAACGCCGCCGAGGGGGGCGAGGGCAGCGCGGATCCCAGTGGGGGTCTAGTGCTCCTCGGGGAAGGCCGTGGACGGAGACAGCCACCAGCCACGGAGATCGAGGACGTGGCGGTTCGGGCGCATTCTCCGCCCCGACGAGGGAGAGGCGCCGCCGCCATCGTGCAGATGGGGCTGGCGCGCCACGGCGTCGCGGTCCGCCTTGGAGTTGAAGCGCAGCAAAGATGTTCCCCATCGAGGAGGGAAGCATGCGGAAGTGGACCGTGGGGGCCGCGGCGAAGATCGCCGCTCGATGAACGGGCGGGAGCGCCCCGTGGGGCCATTGTCGTTGATAGGCGCACGCGGTCCGCCGGTGCGCGACATGTCCCCGGGTGGCATCCGTAACAGCCTTTCGTCCTCGCCACTGAGTCTCCGTGGACGCCGACCGAACGGAGAGCCGCCCGAGTCGACCTCCACCTCATCCGAACGCCGCCACGAGGACAGCGTGTACTCAAAGAAGGCCTCCAATCCCGGCCGCCATCGCCGGAGGCAGCGAGCCATAGAGCGCCGACGCCGCCAAGACGCATCGCTGGGATCGCGTCCCACGGCGCACACAGCGCCTCCAAAGCTATGGGAGGAGGAGGCAAGCTAGCGGCGGGGGGTTGGAACAGCAGCTATAAATCGAGTGGGCGGTGGGGGTGGGGTGGTGGATGGTGGTGAGCGGAACGGGCGAAAACCGACGTGGGTGAGGGCGTGAAGCCGGGAGTAGCGGTGGGGGACGAGGCCTGGGCGGGGAACGTGAAAGGTGGCGGCGGGAGGGCGTGGGAGGCGCGAGCACGGTGAGGCCGGGGTTGCGGGGCCTGGCGGCCACGACGGCACGGCAGCCTCTCCATGTGGCGGAGGCACCGCACTTCCTACACCCATCGGATCGCGCGGCACGCACGGATGTGGTGATCGGTGGCGGCAACGAAGGCGGGCGTGGGGAGTATGCGAGGACGGCGGAGTGTGGGTTGCTTAAAAGGGGAGGTCGAGGAGGAGTTAGGAGAGCTTCCTTGAATCAGCAAAGGAAGGCAACGCGAGGATCGAGGACGGCCGGGGTGGTCAAACCTCCTTGCGTGACGGGCTTGGGGCGAGCGGCACGGCGCAGGGAGGGTTTAAGGCCTGGCGCAAGGTGAGGTGACGGGATGACAGTAGGGGTGAGAGAGGCTGGCGTGGAGGTCTCATCCGTGCTCGAGTCCGCTGAGCCGCTGGGGTGGGCTGATGCAAGGGCGATGAAGGCGGGGGGCACATCGCGGGCCGCCCCGCCGACGGAGTGGCCGTGGGGTGGTAATGGAGTCGTAGCGCAGGTGGCCGCGTGAGAGAGGAGTTAGGTGAGGAGTTAAGAGCGGAGCGGCGGCGGGGGCAGCCCCGGTCACGTCGATGCCGGCCACTGTCGAAATGAGCAATGAAGGAGGAGGGAGAGGGAGCAGAGGAGGGAGAGCGTTTGGGTACGTGGCCGCGCCCGGAGGGGGAGCAGAGGGAGGGAGCGTAAAGGGGGACAGCGGAGATCCTCCCCATGCGTGGCAATCCGTCCGCGCGCGCCGGGCAGGATTTTCCCCATGCAGGGAAAGATCCTCCGCCCTTGTTTCCATGTCCGGCGGGTCGCGTGGGGCCCGTTGACCCCGGATTGACCATGCAAAGGGGCCAGGTCGCCAAGGTGGCACACCGGGCGCCGCCGCCTTTTGATCGCCGACGCAAGGGAGGCGTGAGCAACGAGTTTGAAATCCCCCACCGACGGCTGCAAACGGTAACCATGGCGGCCACCGACGGGCGGGGCGACATCGATCTCGAAGAGAAAACGAGCAACGCCGACGGCAAGTGACCCGGATTGTGGGGGCAAGCAAGGTGGTAGGAAAGCGTGTTGGACACTTGGTGGCGCTCGAGGTCGGGCCCGCCGGAGTGAACAGCTTCACCGGGCGAGGGTAAGGCCATGCCGAGGAGTGTCGGGGCGACCGTGGAGTGGAAGGAGGAGAGTGTGAAGTCCCTGGAAGAGGGAGCCCGGTCTACGAGGAGCACCGAGGACGCGCACTGGCTTTGGATGGCGAACGGCCATGGAGCCCCCCCGTCGGCGCCGCCAACCTTCAAGGTCCGCAGGGCTTCGCGAGGTGGCGGGCGACGTCATTCGTCGCGCCGGGGGCTGGTGGTGGGTGGGTTGAGAGCGTGGATGGGAGGGTTGGGGTGGTGGCCGAGCCGGGCTGGGGAGCAGGGACGCCGGGCGGGCGGCGCGGAGGGCACGGGGGGGGGGAGCTTGGGTGGGGAGCAGGGGAAGGAGCCATCTTCTCCTTCTAAATCCCTAGTGCCAATTTTTTAGTTGTAGTATTTTGGAAACATGTCTATATTTTTCTTGATATTTTCTCGTTTTGTAAAGTTCAATCAATTTCTAGAAGCTTCTAGACAAAATTATTAAATATTTTTATTTCTGTGTTTATAGGAAAAACATTTCTTTGATTTTTCTTGATTTTACTATGGTGGTGTCAAGATAATTTTGGTGTTTAATAATCATATATTGTGTTTTAGATTTGATTTTGAAATAAAAAAGGATGGCGTGACTGAAGACCACCCATGGGTCTAGAATTGTTTAATAATCTTATTGTTAACGCTTTTCATAGTCAATTACTGCTGAATGAAAGGGTTCATGGTTTTTATTTAAATTACTGATGGTTCCGGTCTAGAATGAGAATCTGGAATAATTCAGCTTGCTCTGGTAAAAATCAGGCCTTCTCTCTATAAAATCAACTGGGAAACATCCACAATAACAGCGCTCTGAAAATGACCAAAGCAAACGTTGGGAGTTCGACACCGGAGCACAAGGTGGCGCCCATCTAATCCAGAAACTGCTGCAGGAACTCGAGCACCTTGTCAACGTCGTCCGGCAGGACGTCCTTGGCCACTTCCCCGGCGGCGAACCGCCCCCATGCGGCCAGGAGCGGCGTTCTCGCCGCGTCGAGGACCCTGACGCCGACCATCTTCTCGAACACCTTGAACCACCCCAGGTAGCTGCCCAGCACCACGTCCACGAACCCGACGCTGTCGCCGCCGAAGTAGTCCTTCCCGCCGGAGCAGTCCCTGAACGCGCCCTCCAGCGTCTCCAGCGCCGCGATGATCCGCGCCGCCGCATCCGCCTTCTTCTCGGCCTCTCTTGCGAACAGGATCGTGTGCCATGGAGACCCAACCTTCGTACGCCCAAGACAAAAGCGATGTTTGTTGCAGAATGTGTGATGTTTGTTGCAGCTTTCAATCAAGATGACGTTTGGCGTGCGTGTACCTTATTGTCGACGAAGGCGGCCCAGAAGCAGGCGGTGGCGCGGCCGTAGGGGTCGGCGGGGAGGACCGACGGGCCCGTTCGGCGAAGACCTCGTCGAGGTATTCAACGATGACCTGCGACTCGGCGATCGGCTTTCCGTCGTGGATGAGCACGGGAACTTTCTTGTGCACCGGGTTGGAACTGAGAAGGAGCTCGCTCTTGTTGAGGAGGTCTTCCTCGACGTACTCGTAGCTGAGGCCCTTAAGGTTGAGCACGATTTGGACCCTGTTGACGTACGGGCTGTCCCATACGCCCAGCAGCTTTAGCTCACCTCCCTTGACCGCCATTTCTGCCAAGCGATCGAGCTCGATCGATGCTTCTGGATGTTTTGCAGGCAACGCAGTTGAGCTTTCTAATGCGAGTGTGGCCAGAGGAACCTAGGATATATATAAATATATACTTAAAGGCATTCAAGAGATTATGATTGCACTAGCACGTTAATTAGGTAGTGCGCAAATTCTAGACGTACATAACCGCATGATTTGGGTAGTGGGAAATCTTATGAATGGACGTGCCAACTGCCAACTATTTGGTACAGCAAAGTAATGGAACCGGTAGTACTGTACTAGGAGTGCATTCCCAACGTCAGATCTGAGATCTTCTATCACATTTTTGCTGTCATCAGCAGTGCACGCCTTGCACGAACCACTTGGGATTCAAGGAGAAGCGTCCAATGGCGATCCCGAGTGACCTGGAGCATCGATGATCCTGGGCAACACAAGTGAAATGGTTCGGAAGCGCTGTTCCAGGAACGTGAGTTGGCAGATCCGGATCATCTCAGATCACCAGCTAGTTCATTAGTTGACCCTGCACCAGCTCAGCTAGGTCGGAAGGATAAATACATGCTAAGACCGTGCACCCACAAAGCATTTGGCGGCTGATGTAACAGCAAAACATAATGCAAGAGCTAAAGCGGTGTCTAACTAATCTAAGCAGTTTGCAAAGCAACTAAACCACTCACTTATGTAATTTCCCCAAAAAACTAATCATTTATGTAATTTTTAAGCATTTTGATGGCTAGAACAACTTACTTGAGCTCCGTCCATTAGAGCAACCACAATGTTTGAAAAACTATTCCATAAGGAATAAAATAATCACTATCAGCCGGCCCACACATTGTAAAAGTTGTACATATACGGTCCATAGGCATCAGCCACAACTATGGACAACCCATAAGACAATAAAAAATAATATGTGCCTTGTACACCCGACACCAAGAATAAAGAAGAGAGCCGTTGCATTCCGCAGCTGTAATCGGTAGGGCAGGTAGCCGTTGGGCACCTGGGCGTTGGCCTGCTGTTTCTCACTTCTTCACCGCCTACACAAAACGGAAGGTTCGTGCTTCACACTCTTCAC
Source organism: Hyparrhenia diplandra (assembly GCA_015847255.1). Lineage (NCBI taxonomy): Eukaryota > Viridiplantae > Streptophyta > Magnoliopsida > Poales > Poaceae > Hyparrhenia > Hyparrhenia diplandra. The sequence goes on from JADLZK010009176.1 coordinate 146,445, forward strand.
ACTTTGAGCCTCCGAAACACAAGAATGGAACCTCCACCAAGAAACTTTTCAAGCCTCCCGAATCAAGGCTTGAATCAAGACTCTCCAACCCAATATCCCGAGGGCAAGTGGCCAAATTTCACCACCTACACCCCAATCCCAGGTTCCCTTTGGAACATCTAATTTTCTACAAAGCTTCAATCCTTTTGGCCCTCCATGAATCCACCCACGATATGACCATTCTCCTCACCCACCATATGGCCAATCTCCTCACAGATTCTCGGGTGTTCCACAACAAGGGTGTTGGCTTCAAGCTCCTCCACCTAGCTTTCAAGGATTTCATCTCCATGAAAGCTTAGGTGCACCTACAGCAATATGTCTCCACCGGGGTCCTTCGCTTTTGGCCATATGGGCGGAGCTGCAACCAACACTTCTTCTCATGGTTCTCGAAGTCTTCGCTCGATACTCAGACAACAAGAGAAGCAACCAAAGGAACAATGAAGAATCAAATGGTAGCGGTGAAGAAGAAGAAGAAGAAGAACCAAAAGAGGCGTCAACGCATCAATTGGAGTGAAGAAGAAAATGGGAGGCTATTCGATGCATGGACAAAACACTCCATTGATCCCATAATCGGCAACAACAGGAAATGTGAGTACTTTCGAAAGTCGTAGCTACCGAAGTTCATCAACAATGCGCCAAAAATAGCCACAAGTGGACAATCGTGACAATTGATGAAACACGGGGTGATGTCAAGAGGGATATCACAAAGTTTAGTGGGTCTTATACTCGAAGCTATGAATGCACACGCCGGTGGGCAATCGATGACATGGTCCCGAAAACAACCCATGAGTTTTTCAATAATGGCAACAATGGTAGATCTTTCATATATGAGTACCTATGGAAAGTGGCCAAGGATATGCCCAAATGGCGTAGACTCATCCAAGAAGAGAGCACAACAAAAAGGACCAAGCTATCTAAATCAGGAGCATACACTTCTTCATCTAACCAAGACATAGAGGGGGAAACCTTGAGTAGGGAGGTACGCCCCGAGGGGGCGTAAGAAAGCGAAAGCAAAGGCTGAAAGGGGTAAGAAAATCTCCAGCACCACCTACCGTGAGCAGCCAACCAAGTCGAGAATATGGTCATGTATCATGAAGCTATGACAATGAAAGCAAAATCTGCAAGAGCTAAAAAAAGTACAACACATATTTGAAAATGTTGGCAATAGATACCTCAAACTTCAATGAAAAAGAAAAAACCGTGCACGACAAAGATATTGGACTAGGTAGCAAAAAGACTTGGCTAAGGACTAGAGAGGAGTACAAAAGGCGTAACGAGATGCATGTATCCCTAGTATTTAGTGTAAATGTAGCTTTCAAGTTAATTAGTTTATGTATTAGGTTGCATGGTTGTACCCCATAATTGTAGCTACAAGGCAAAGCACCGAGGTTCGGTTCATAGTTAATGGGAAATAATACAACATGGGTTACTATCTAGCCGATGGCATCTATCCCGAATGGGCCACATTTGTCAAGACAATCCTCGAGGCCGTAAGTGCTAAGCATAAATTGTTTGCAAGCTTTCAAGAGGGAGAAAGAAAAGCTATTGAACGAGCATTTGGGGTGTTGCAAAAGCATTGGGCTATCATACGTCACCCATCTAGACTGTGGGAACGGGAAGAGCTAGCAAATATTATGTATGCATGTATTATTTTGCACAACATGATAGAGGACGAGAGAGGCATCTATGAGACACCGATGATAACACATATGAGCAAGCACAATCATCCCCAAATTTAACTTAGGGCTTGCGAGATGGACCAATCTATGGATTCACAGATTTCTTGGACAAAGACATGGAAATTCGCGATCGACCAACTCACAATTGTCTCAAGGAAGATTTGATAGAGCGCATATGGCAAAAATTTAGTACATAAAGCGAGCATCGAGCAGACCAAGAATAGATTGTAATATCCATGTAATTTTACAATATTGTGTCAGCTACATTATTATGGCTTATCCAATTAATTTAGGATCGTGTGTTTTCATTGAGTTGCTTTGTAATCGTATCTGAAGTCAGGCAATTGTACCTTTTTCCTTTCTTTGGTCTCGGTTGCAATAGAACAAGAACTATTGTCTTCAACCAAATGTTTTGTGCAAACTAAAATTGCAAAATATAGCGAGAGATTTAAGGTTGAGGTACCCCGGCTGAGGCGGAGGCTTTCGCAGAAGCCATGCGTCCGTGGATTGGCCGTCCGGTCGCCATCGCCCATCGCCACCAGCGACGCCGCGTGTGTGAGTTTGCCGCAAACCCTACGCCGTCGTGCTGCCTGTCCGCGGGGTGTTCGCACCCCAAGTCACCGCCGTCGCCGAGGAGGGCGAGTCCCGGATCTTCAGCCATCCGCGATGAGGACGCATCCCAGCTAGTCGACGGCCCGCTAGGGGCCGCGGACGACCTCACCGAGCGCCCGCGATCTTCCCCTTAAAAACAACCCCAATTTACTTCACCGGGGCAGGAAGTTGCGAGATCCTAGTAGATGGAGTACCGGATGAGGTGCGATGGAAGGACATGGTCCGATTTGAAGCTAGAACCGAGATCGAGGAAGGGACGGGAAGGAGACGGAGAGAACTGAGGCGGCGGTGACGAGCTCTCCGGGCACACGCGAACGGACACGAGAAGTTGATGAGCGAAATTTTATTCCACCGTGGGACCTACTGGTATGGACAGGTTGGGCTGAAACATTGTAGCCCACAACTTAATTAGTGCTACCTTGCCGTGGGGGCCGCTCTTATGGCCTGCTTTTGGCTGAACACATTGCGGTTGCTCTTACACGCCAAATGGTCGGCTTGGGGTATTTATAGCCCCCACGAAATATAGCCATTGCACAAAGCTACAATGTTATGTAGACTACCTAGAAGGACCATTGATGCCACCAGATTTCTCTCATGTCTACCACATGTCGGATATGAATAGCATGGTACCTTGAGATCAAGGTTAAGTGAGGGCCAACAACAGTCCCACTGAAGGATAACAATGGCGGCGGGGAAGAGCCGACCCTTCAAAGGGACATTTTGCCTCGCCTAACCCAAAGAAAGGGTCCACACCTCGCCGACCCTCAAGACATGGGCCTAGACCAATCTGATCCCCTTCAAGATAATTCCGCCCCGCTCAAGCTGGATGGACCCTTGGCCGTCCCTCTTGCCTTTTCCTGTTCAACATGTGAAGGCATAGACGTGCCCTAGTGTTTTCCTATCCTTCTCAACTTCCCCGTATGTAGCGAGTGTGTTGGATCTAACCGGTGTCAAATCCAACAGCCCTGACAGGACTGAACGACAACAAATCAAGACCCCTGGCATGGCATAGGCTGCCGCTACACTATCTGACCCACCTACGACCAACATCGAGTCACCTGTTTCCCCTAGAATAGGGGGGAGATTGTGCCCTGATTGGTTGGCCAGTGCGGGGAACAGTGGCTCAACATTGTACCATCGTCCTCGCCACCACCATAACGTCACAACATGGAGTACCAGTGCAAAGGAGGAGAAACTGTTGACCACCCATTCCTTTTGTTTTTCTTTCTCTTTCCTTTATTCGTTCCTCCTTCCTTCTTCTCCATGATTCCCAACATATAGCCTTGCTCTCCCCTTTGGCCATAAAAGGGGAGGCAGACTTCCCTTGTAAAACATAGACACACAAAACCACGCACGCCCACATCACAGTCTTGGGAACATCTCGTTCAGTCAACCGTTTGTACACCCGATTACAAACTCACGAGCCACACACTGACTTTTGGACGTAGGGACCGGCTGAACCAGGACAAAACCTTGCGTCTCTTTTTGCATCACCATCTGAGCTAGACGCCTAGGTGTTAACAGAATAGTTAGTTGGGCCATGTGCCCGTCCGAGATATTCATATCTCGTGACTTGTAACAGAAGTAGTTCATAGATTGTAGAGCAAGTAGATTGATGTAAATCTGATCTGTAATCTTGACCCTTGTACAAGCCACGCCATGGGCTCTTCATGGCTATATAACACGGAACCGAGTCAGCCAGGAGAGGCAACTCGTTAACCCCATTCTTCTTTACATGGTATCACGAGCCTTCATCTTCCTCACGGAATCTAGCCATGGCTTCCTCATCCTCCGCGCTTTCTACAGCGTTCTTCCCCGCATTATGTCCCGTGAGCGAGAAGCTAACCCGCAAAGAACTATCCTCACGTGGAAGGCACAAGTCTTGTCCGCCATCAAGGGTGCGCGGGGGGATTACCTCGATCCCACCAATGAGCGCCCGGTGAAGATCAAGCAAGAGAAGAAGGCCGACACCGATCCCGATGTCGAGATCCCAAACCCCGAGCATGGGGAGTGGGCGGCCAAGGACAATCAAGTCCTCGCTACATCCTCACATCGCCGTCCCGTGAGATCTTGGTGCAAGTGATCTCCAAGGTGGACACGCGGCGGCCGCATGGGCGACCATCGAAGGGATGTGGCGCATCCCGGGGCCACGCTTTCGTTGGTTAGCACGGGGATGGCGCTAGCTACCACCACACGGCGGGCGCATCGACGATCGGCGAGTACTTCACCAAGATGCGTGCCCTAGCCGATGAGATGGCGTCGGGCCGGGCGACGTCTTGAAGATGACGAAGCCGGTGTCCTACATCCTAACCGGCCTCGACATGGAGTTCAATCCCGTGGTGTCATTGTCTCGGCCCGGATTGAGCCGATCCGTTGGTGAGTTATATACTCAATTGGTTGCATTTGAACAGCGTATGGAGTTGCATGGAGGTGGATCGCAGTCCCCTCGTGAACATGGCCGCGCGAGGAGGGCGCGGTGGAGAGAACAATCGTGGCCGCGGGGGCTTCTCCCGCGGTGGAGGTGGACGCAACGGGGAAGGGTGGCCGCGGTGGCGCAATGGAGGTCGTTCCGGTGGCTTTCAGCCGGGCACGATATGTCACCGGTGGCAAGGAGGGCCACACCGCGTTGCTTATTTGTTACAAGCGCCGACGCCACCTAGAAGGGTCCTCCTCGTAAGACGGTGTCGACGGTCAACACTTCTTCCTCCTACGGAGTTGATACGAACTGGTACATGGATTCGGTGCTACCGATCACATCACGGGTGATCTTGAGAAGCTGACTGTCCGTGACAAGTACACTGGCGGAGAACAGGTGCACGGCGCAAACGGGGCAGGTATGAAAATCGATCATGTTGGTCACACTACTTTGCGTTCCCCAACTAGTCAAATTCATCTTAAACATGTCTTGCATGTCCCACAAGCCGCCAAAAATCTTGAATCGTTTCATCGCTTAGCCAAAGATAATCATGCTTTTATTGAGTTTCACCCCGATTCTTTTCTTATCAAGGAGCAGGGGACCAAGAGGACCCTACTCAGAGGCCGATGTGAAGGGGGGCTCTATCCTCTTCGTCTACCCAATAAACAAGCGCTTGGAGTCATCAAGCCATCTACGTCCTTATGGCATTCAAGATTAGGCCATGCATCGGCTTCTATAGTTCAGCAAGTCATAGCGCGTCATAGTTTGCCCTTTAGTCAAGTTTTGAATAAGCATGCTGTTTGTGATGCGTGCCAACAAGGCAAGAGTCATCAATTGCCTTATGCCAAGTCAACAAGTGTGTCATCGAGTCCAATGGATCTTGTTTTCTCCGACGTGGGGTCTGCTCCCACATCCGTTGGACGTAATAATTATTATGTTAGCTTCATTGATGAATACAAAGAAGTTTACTTGGATCTATTTGCTTAGACATAAGTCAGAAGTTTTCCAGCGCTTTCGTGATTTCCAAAACCTTGTTGAACGGCAATTTGATCGAAAAATTCGTTGCATTCAATCCCTGATTGGGGTGGTGAGTATCAATCACTCAACACCTTCTTTCAGCGCATCGGCATAGAGCATCATGTCTCCTGTCCTCATGCACATCAGCAGAATGGATCTGCTGAGCGCAAGCATCGTCATATTGTTGAGGTTGGCCTATCGCTTCTGGCTCATGCGAGTATGCCCTTAAAGTTTTGGGACGAAGCATTTATTACTGCTGTCTTTTTGATTAATCGCTTGCCATCCAAAGTCATAGCAGATCAAACACCGCATGAGCGTCTCCTTGGCGCCAAACCAGATTATTCCTTCCTTCGCACTTTTGGATGTGCGTGTTGGCCAAACCTTCGACCATTTAACAAACGCAAACTTCAGTTTAGATCTCGTCGGTGTGTGTTTCTTGGCTATAGTTCGCTTCATAAGGGATATAAATGTCTTGAACCATCCGTGGGCGGGGTCTATATTTCCAGAGATGTTGTGTTCGATGAACAAGTATTTCCTTTTTCCCGATGATGCATCCTAATGCCGGTGCTAGACTTCAAGGCTGAACTGTCTATCCTTCCCGACATTATTCTTGAATCGAATGCGACTTTTTGGGGATGCACGTATAAGTGATCAACATGCATCGCCATCGCCTCGACTCAATCCCACGAACAGCGTGGAAGACTCTTTGATTTATGCAGTGTGCTGATTCGAGTTCCAACAAATACTGAAATTCGATGGTCCTCCTCCATATCACATGTGTCTCCCACGGGAGGCGCTGGCCGGGTGCCGGCTCCGATCCCGGCCTCGATTCTCTTTACCGCCTCGGGAGCTGATCCCGGTGCGATCCTCCGACCGGGGGCGGCGCCTCCGGTGACGCTGATCCCGGCACGCCGGCTTCACCCACCGCCGGATCTTCGCGGGCGACTCCGGTGGATCCGCGTCTCTGTGTGGCCATGCGGCCGCTGCGACCGATCCGGATGTAAGGGGGCAACGGCACGCGTCGATGTTGACGTCGCGATCCTTGCCTCCGGATCTTCTACACCACCGGCGTCACCAAGTCTCACCCAGCCGATCGCTACTCCAACTCGTCCCGTTACTCGGCTCCAACAAGGTATAAGCAAACCCAAACAATATACGGATGGTACTGTACGTTGGTGTATGCGTGTGAGGAAGAACTGAGGAACCAGCCAATGTATCTGAAGCTTTGCAAGATGATCGATGGGTCTCCGCAATGAACAGTGAGTACAAGGCGCTGATGGATAATAAGACATGGCGTCTAGTACCTACACCGAAGGGTAAAAATATCATTGATTGCAAATGGGTTTATAAAGTCAAGCGTAAAGCAGATGGCACAATTGACAGGTATAAAGCTCGCTTAGTAGCCAAAGGGTTCAAGCAACGTTATGGTATTGATTATGAGGACACGTTTAGTCCTGTGGTAAAAGCTGCTACTATTCGTCTTATTTTGTGAATTGCCGTATCTAAAGGATGGTCTCTTAGACAACTTGATGTGCAGAATGCCTTTTTGCATGGCATCTTAGAAGAAGAAGTATATATGAGGCAACCTCCGGGATATATGAAGAAGGGGACTCAGAACATGGTGTGCAAACTTGAAAAAGCAATAAATGGTCTTAAACAAGCACCTCGGGCTTGGTATGACCGGTTGTGTGGAAAGCTAGTGGCTTTGGGTTTTAAACCATCTAAAGGTGACACATCATTGTTCTATTTCAGTAATGGTAGACTAACCATGTTTGTTTTGGTTTATGTGGATGATATTATAGTAGCAAGTTCTTCTCAAGAGGCTACAAGTGCTTTGCTCAAGGCACTTGAAAAAGACTTTGCACTTAAAGATCTTGGCGATCTGCATTATTTCCTGGGAATCGAAGTTAAGAAATCACATGGTGGATTACATTTGTCTCAAGAGAGGTATGCTACTGATATATTACAGCGTGCTGGTATGAAAAATTGTAAAGCTATTGCTACTCCTTTGCCAATGACCGAGAAGCTGAGTGCTAATGTTGGACAAAAGTTGGGAATGGAAGATGCTTCCAGATACAGAAGTTTAGTAGGGGCTTTGCAGTACCTGACCTTGATGAGACCAGATATCTCATTCTCGGTTAATAAAGTATGTCAGTTCCTACATCAGCCAACTACTGTACACTTCAGTGCAGTCAAGAGGATTTTGCGTTATATTCAGGGAACAAGGAGTTTTGGGCTTCAGTTTGGGCGTTCTCAGTCTATGCTTGTGAGTGCCTTCTCCGACGCCGATTGGGCTGGTTGCCCGGATGATAGAAGGTCCACGGGCGGATTTGCTGTATTCCTTGGACCGAATCTTATATCATGGTGTGCCAAGAAACAAGCAACAGTATCAAGATCCAGTACTGAGGCAGAATATAAATCTTTGGCTAATGCAACTGCTGAAGTAATGTGGATTCAGAAATTGTTGAATGAGCTTGGTGTGTGGCATCCACCGGCAGCTAGATTATGGTGTGATAATATTGGTGCTACTTACCTATCAGCTAACCCGATGTTTCATGCGCGTACCAAACATATCGAAATCGATTATCATTTTGTCAGAGAAAGAGTTGCTCAGAAGCTGCTGCAGATACGTTATATTCACACGGCTGATCAAGTTGCAGATGGTTTTACGAAACCGGTTGTGGCAGCAAAGATAGATAGATTTAGACGCAATCTAAACCTTGTGGCAGGTTGAGATTGAGTAGGGGTGTTAACAGAATAGTTAGTTGGGCCATGTGCCCGTCCGAGATATTCATATCTCGTGACTTGTAACAGAAGTAGTTCATAGATTGTAGAGCAAGTAGATTGATGTAAATCTGATCTGTAATCTTGACCCTTGTACAATCCATGCCATGGGCTCTTCATGGCTATATAACACGGAACCGAGTCAGCCAGGAGAGGCAACTCGTTAACCCCATTCTTCTTTACACTAGGCATACGATTACTCATTGGTGTTAGTTCAAAACACCGACACCACACTCAGCTAGCCGTTGCTGACCATTGAGCCCTTCTCCTATGCCCAATAAACCTTATGCAAAAACATCAAAAGATGCCACTTTCTTCAGTGGTTGACTCATGGTACCGCTAAACTTATCCCATGATCATAAAAAACTTATGCAGATACTTCAAATGCTCGGCATGTTCTCCCGGTGCCCTCCTAGCCACAACCATGGGAAGGTTCCCGGTGCTTGAGTTGACATTGGTTGCTACTATTGTAAATGCCTATGCTATATGCAGTGTTTTAAATCACTAGTTAAGTCATTTAGCGATCTATCACCTAAAACAGTAAATAGCCGGCTATAGCAGCAACTAACAACTAAATTGTACTTTAAAAAAATTAGCTAATTAAGTCCTATTCAAACAGCTATAGACAGATTTAAAGCCTTGCCTCCCTCGCATGGGCGACTTAGGTGGCGGCATGAGCCACCGCCGCCAGCCCACTCATTCTCCTTGCTACTTTCATCGCCGCCACCGGAGGAGATCACTGGTGCCCTCCTAGGATTGTGGTGGCGGTGCTTTCCAGGAGGGTTGTGGGTGCAATGGTGCGAAGCATGGCGCTCGGTGGCCTGGTAAAAGCTGCTGCGATGAAGGTGACCTCGTCTGTGGAGACACAAGCTTCATGGATGGCCGTGTAGTCGGTGTTCGTGGCCACATTCTCCGGCGACCGGTTACTAGTGTCCTACGTCTTTTAGGCCCCTAAGGGTTTGGCAGACGTGTTTTGACGGCGTATTCTTGACTTGGTGGTTGGAGTTCATCTAGAAAGCGGAGTTCAATACGTATCCCGCCTTTTCTGGTTCCGTCTCATGCTCTGGCTCTGTTTTCTCTTAGGTGGTGAAGGATGTTCTTTTGAAGACTTCAAGTTGCAAGCTGGAATGTCACGTACGACTACTAGAGTTCTTTTTTTGGAGACCTTTTCTTTTTGTTTTAGTTTTACCAGAGTTGTCTGTCGCTTGACTACATGGTCATGTGCCTTTAGTTGTAGATGTGGCTGCTTCTTGTAATAAAGAGGTTGACACAAGCCAGAAATTTATTGATTTTCTAAAAAAACCTTGGTTATAAGTAAACATTGTAATGACCATACAAACAATAAAAAATCTTTTACAAGGGACAGTAGAAGAAATTTTCACAACAACTTTTACTTTTTTAGTCTAGCAACCGTCACACATATACCTGTTATTTAGTATGAGGAATATTTCTTAGTTACACATGTCCACACTTTGTCTAAAATAATTTAACAACATACTCCTACGCACCATATAGAATCATACTTATTTACTGCACTAAGAGCAGACAGCTGGAATCACTTAACCAAGCATATCATTATATAAGCTTTGAACATTATTCAGCTGGAATTTGGACCATAGCTCACCTTTTACTTTTTCCTGCTTCAGTTCACGAATCATTATGATCTCACCAACTTGACGGCGGCGGCGGCATGAAGCTTATTGGCGTACTGGACCGCCTAGTCCGCCTCCGGCCCCACCTCCTTCGCCTCTACACTCCCTCCAAACCGCTCCGCCCCACACAGACAAGAGTGGAGTCTTGCTCGTGTTAATGATCTCCAGGCCGTACATCCTGCGCACCGCCTCGAACTGCAAGCCCACACATACAGGCAAGGGTCTTCTTCACATTCTCAGCCCTCTCCTCCTCGGTTTTGGCCTTTACGATGCCAATCCACGCCGGGCACAACTGCAAGCAAAGAGAACAGAGTTCACGATTGCAGAGAACAGTGAAGTAAACTCGCGTGCATGTTTCTTTATACCTTGTCTTCGATGTAGGCAGCCCAGAAGCGAGCAGTTGCGCGCTCGTAGGGGTCGGTTGGGAGGATTGACCGGCCAGCGAACAGCTCTTCGACGTACTGCACGATGACGAGTGACTCACAGATGGGCTTACCGTTGTGGATGAGCACGGGCACCTTGTTGTGTACCGGGTTGAGCTTGAGCAGGAGCTCACTCTTGTTGAATAGGTCCTCTTCGACGTACTCGTAATTCAGCCCTTTCATGCTTAGCGCCATGCGCACGCGGATCACGAACGGGCTCACCAGCAGGCCGAGGAGCTTCAGATCCTCCTTGCCCGCCATTGTTTTCCTTGGTTTCTGGACTAAATCCTTTCTTGCTCTGTCTCTGTGCGAGACTGGCGTGTACATAGAGTCACAGTTTGGGAGTCTCATCTTCCATATAAAGGTCATAGCTGGTCGTTGCAGACTAGGACTTCGGCGGCTGGCGAGCGGCGAAGGCAACTGGGTGCCTCCCCTCTCCCCTCTGCTTTCTTTCTAATGACGCCATTTACTGAATTTAGTGGCCTTGTGCTTTCACCAACTCACCATTGACGCTTCTGCGCTTCTTGGAGTCAGACTACGTCCATGAACAGTCGTCGTTTCTTTCTCTATTGGTGGCTGTCACAAGGCAGTGATTATGGTTTGACACTATTATCTCTCCAACTAGTAGTATTGATTTACTCCCTACTACTCCCTCCGTCCAGGATACACGTGTCTCTAGAGAGAGCACGCCCTATATCATAGGACAACAATAAAAAGTAGTTACGCCTTATATCTTGAGACGGAGGGAGTAATCATTAGGAAGGATTAGGTATTACACCTCTTCGTAAGTAAAAGGTGTACCTTAGCATTGCACTTTTATGTTCTTTAGTTTTGGAGTAAAAAGAAGAGTAAAATCCAATTTGTAGTCCCTAAATTTGTCTCGAATTCTCATCCGGGTCCATGTACTTATGAAACTAGGTAAATGGGTATTTCAACTTGTTTAATCTGCGTCATCCAAGTCCAAAACTGAGTTTGGCGGCGATTTTGCTACAAGTAACTACGGTTTTGCTACAGTACCTACGGCTTTCTTAGAAGTTTGTCCTTTTTCCTACTACCTCCATTCCTTTTTATAGTTCGTTTTTAGCTATTTCTCACATGCATGCAAAATTCTCCGGATCCGGACATAAATACGTTTAGATGCATGCAACGAGGATCAAACACGGACACCTAACCGTACTCTAGGACGACCTACAAAATGCAGAGGCGTATTTCGGTTGAATCTTTGAAAAATCATAATCTCTAAATTATAGGAAAATCATAACATGAAAATCCAAGTTTTTGGACTCCACATGAGTCTATCTACAAGTGAACATATAAATGATATGCTTTAGTACCAAGTTTTTTTGCTACGAAGCTTTTATCTTTATCTTTTTATTTTTTTATTTATAACATGCCTATGTTGGGCCAAACCTAAATTTATAAACATGAGCAAATCTGAATAGCCGCACAGCAACTACCTGTCTGAATAGCCTATTTGGTTGCTTGCCCAGACAACTTGACTGGCCAAGCAGTAATGAGGGCCATTGATTTCAACAGCCTAGTTGCCAACGCATCAAGTCAGCAAACTCCTTTCTACTTACTTTTGTTTGACATAGGCCAGCGGGCCACAAGTTTGGCTTGAGCAGGGCCGGGCTCGGCCCAGACAGAAATCATGGAAAATGAAACATGCTCAGCAAATCGTATGCATTTTCTTATTATCGGTCAAGCGTTGTTTCGACGCTACTAGTAGATAAAACATGCTCAGCAAATCGTATGTGCTGACTTCAGTTACACATCTGTCGGCCAATGTTTCTACCTATCTTATTTATAGGGGCCAGTATAAGTAGTAAAGCAGGTATTTGGTCACATAAAACTGGTAAAGAAAAGGGCGGAAAGAGCATGCACCTTCGTCGTCCATGAAAGGACGACGACCATGCTATGGCTGCTACTTGGAGTGACGACCATGCTGTCGAAATCAAGAGTCCCTCTCTCACAAGTGTCACCGCAGCCACAACATACCCATCAAGACGGCCAGGTACAGATGCAATCGAGAATTCGTGCACAAGTCTCAAACAAAACCTCCCGTGTACAGTAAACCCAAAGGCAACAGCTCACTGATCACATTCTTCCTATATAAATCTCATTGGCCCTGGCACACTTACATGCAGAACAACACAGAGCCAAAACACAATCTCAACCAACACCATCCCGATCCTCATCCTCTGCGTACGTGCACGGTGCATCTCGTCGAACACAGAACCGAAAGCCAATGGCGGGAGCGGGAGCAGCCAACGACGACTTGAAGGTGCTGGGCGTGTGGCCGAGCCCGTTCGTGATCCGTGTCCGCATCGCGCTCAACCTGAAAGGCCTGTCGTACGAGTACGTGGAGGAGGACCTGCGCAACAAGAGCGCGCTCCTCATGGGCTCCAACCCGGTGCTCAAGATCGTGCCGGTGCTCCTCCACGGCGACCGCGCCATCAACGAGTCCCAGCTCATCCTGCAGTACATCGACGAGGTGTGGGCGGGGACCGGCCGGCCGGCGCTGCTGCCGTCCGACCCCTACGAGCGCGCGACGGCGCGGTTCTGGGCGGCGTACATCGACGACAAGGTGAGGGCTGCGTGGGTCGGGATGGTGTTCAGGTCCAAGAACGAGGAGGAGAGGGCGGAGGCCGTGGCGCGCGCCGGCGAGGCGCTCGAGACGCTGGAGGGCGCATTGAGGGACTGCTCCAAGGGGAAGCCTTTCTTCGGCGGCGACGGCATAGGCTTCGTGGACGTCGTGCTCGGCGGGTACCTGGGGTGGTTTGGCGCCATCGGCAAGATAATCGGGCGCAGGATCATCGACCCGGCCAGGACGCCACTGCTGGCCGCGTGGGAGGACCGGTTCCGCGCCGCCGACGTCGCCAAGGGCGTCGTGCCGGACGACGTCGACAAGATGTTCGCGAGGTCCTGCTTGCTCGGTAGTGTGCACTGTACTCCTCCAAGTGAGATCATGTTTCGTACGTGTTTCGTACGTGTGTGTATGACCGACCGACGATGAGCGAGCTCATCTCGATCTGTTCTTTCACTCAGTTTTGCTTTCTTCCGTCAATAATCGATCGGTGTGCGCAATAAATGTACTACAGTTGTAACTGTTCAGTTCTTGAAGCCGAACAGAAAATCTCAGGCACAGATATGAAATGTGTTCACGTTCATGAAACGGTTGGCAGAGACCATAGAGAATCCTTGCGGGCTTTGGAACAACCTTTTAGTGACGAAAGTGCTGGCGCAATCGTTGCCGGTGGCCTAGAACATCTACCAGGCAGGTGCAGCGCCGTGAATGGTGATGCCGAATTTCCTGGATTTTGAGACGACTGCCTCGTTTAGTGCCACCTAATTGGTGTTGTCATGTAGTTTATCTCACACTCCTAAATTTTAGCTCATTATGCCGTTATTTTGCGAAGCAACAACCTTATTCTCTTTCTCGTTTTTTTTCTACATCATCAAAAAATCGTGCGGAGTTGCATGAGACGAGATAGGTATGAGACGGCTAACGATAAAGAATGTATGTATCCTTAGTGCTGACAAAAAAAAAATGCAATAATCGTTTAACAAGGTGTCAAACAATTTAAAATTTAACCTACTTTATATAAAAAATATATTAAGATTCTTGGTACAAATAAGTACGACACAGGTAGCAAAAAAATATTTTTATTGTCCATTTGCAGGGGAGAAGTCGTTCACAGTTACTCTGCTATGTTAGCTAACCAATCCGGGTGTTTGATAAAATGCCTACTTTAGGCAAGATTAAGTTTTTATTTATTGATTAGTGCTCAATGTTTAGGGCATCCTTTTGTGTATTTGTTCTCTGATAATAACCTAAATGTATCCCCTAGTGTTGGCTACAAGTGTCTCCGGATATTTGTCTCCCCTGTCTAAGAGCACCGCCCCAGATATTGGATTTGAGACGCGTGATTTCTCTCAAGAGAGCCGTCTCTAATAATCGGCTAAAACAAGAGGCGGTTATGTAAAGACGACCGTCCCCAAAAATCATATTTTCAGGTTCGGTTATCTTAATAGAAAGTTTCTAGGGCGGTTTCCTAATGGGACCGCCTCAAAAAAAAAAGATTTCAGTGATGTCATGAAACTATAGTGCCTCCCACACAATGGTTAGAGGCAATAATGCTATGAAATCCATCTCTATTAGAAAGAGGAGGCGTTAGTAAGAATCATTTAAGTATAAAATAAAAGAAAAAATGTCAAATTCGGTTCACCTGTTTTCTGCATCAAACTCTCTCAATGAAGAGAGATTGTTAAAACTAAAAATTCAAATAAATTATTTGTCAATATTTGTACGATAAATAAACCATTTTGTCATGAGCAAGCATGAAAGCATTACGATATTCTCAATGACCGATAAATAACCATTTGTCATGAGAATGAGAGGAAAGCAGGAAAGCATTGCGATATCCTAATTCTCAATGACCCATCATTGTAAGTTGTTCATATGCATCTTGCTTTTCTAATGCCTTTTCAAAAATACACGATACAAGAGCCTTGCCATAGCTCTACAAATATACACCTGACATCTAAATTTCTTAGTTTGTCATTGTTTAGTTCTAACTGCTAATGCTAAATTACTAAAAATAAAGAGCCAGGGCCACCACCTTTAGATCGGGGGGCATGCATGAGTACATGGAATAAATGTGGTTGCGCTGGTTACAACTCTCATCCAGACAGAAGCTGGGTGAAGTCACATAGGGGTGGCGGGGTGAAAATCGGAGTGGACGATTTGTTTTGGGGCTTTTTAGCAATAGAGATTGAATGTTGTATGTGGGCTGTCTTGATGTGAACGTTTTTTTTACAACAAAATCATTTATATTATATTATCATAATAGTTCGGTTTACAATAGGGTCTCGAAAAGAAGACCATGTTACACCGAAGGCCCTGGATCTGCGAGAGAACAACAACACTTGTCCATGGCGACGAAGAAGCGGGGCGGCGGGGGGGGTGGTGTCGCGAGGGGCGTCGAGGATGCGTGCACCGGGTGGAAAAAGACAATGCAATGCACGGCTGAAGTTGGGCCGCTCGAGTCAACGAAGAAAGAGCACATCGACGAGCGATTGATGTGGTTGGAGTTGTCGCCGGAGGTTGAAGATGCGGCTCGGACCGGGGTCCCAAGGGGAGGCGGCACTATCGAACAAGCACCAAGAGAAGAGCCACCATTTTGTAGAAGGGAGCACTAGCACCGTAGGCTGTCGTGGAGAGAAAACATAGAAGAAAAGAAAGCTAAACAAAGAAGAAAGAAAAAAGATAAAGCAGGAATGGGAGCCTTCTATCTTCAATGGCACGTGTCTCCGTGGTGGGCTGGCCTCATCATGGAGGGCACATGTCTTCATCAGGGAGAGGAAGCAAACACAGAGCACAGCATGCAGGACACGCAGCAGCTGCAGGCCCCACATCGCAGTGTGTGTGGGACCCACCATGTGGTGACGGAAAAATCCCCAGACGATTATTTGGGGTGTGAATGTTTAGTTGGTGAAATATTTTGGGCCGCCACGTAAAGACTTTTCGTTTCAGATTTGGTAATTGTTGTCTCAACCATGATCAACAGGCTTAAAATTCTGTCTCGCACTTTTCAACCAAACTGCGCAATTAGTTTTTTTATTTAACTACATTTAATACTTAAAAAATACGTTAAAAGATTTGATGCGACGAACTATAAAGACTTTTTGGGTTCCTGTAGATACAACTGAACACCAAGCTCTCGGTGGCCGTGGAGCCACCGCGCTGCGCTGCCGGATGTGCCCGTTGTGGGGACCACCGGCGGATCCCATCTTGGTCCCGATGTCGGCAGAGCAACGACCGGATTGGACGGTGATGATGGTGACGCGATGGCCCAGGCTGCCAGCACGACGCACGCCAAATGGCCGCGCGCCCTTTGGTCCAGCCCAGATCTACGCCATGGCCGGCTCGGCAGTCTTGGCGGCGTCGGCCGCCGAGCACACGACGGCAGAACACCTTGGGGTCAACGGACTGGCTGGGGGTGCCGCGGCGTCTGTGCGGGTCGGTGAGGGGGCGCGAGCGCGCCGTAGAGGCCAGTGTTGGCGTCGGCGCAGAGGTCGGACTTGACGGCGCTGCCAGGACTTTCTTGGCGCAGGCCACCTCCTTGGGCATCTCCCTTGTGGTCCATGACCCGCCTGAGCTACGCCGCCGGGTTGGTTGACATTGGCCGCGTTGCCTCTGCCATGGATGAGGGCCTCCTTCAGCTTCCCGAACCTGAAGTAGGCAACGCCTTACTTCGTCGTTGACATGAGCTGCTCCCATGGCGCATCTTGAAAGGATCAGGAAGGCCTTTATTCGCTGGCGACGGGCGGCGGTGGAAGGGGACTGGGGGAGATGTGGCCTGTGACGGGCGGAGATGGTGGAGAAAGTACTCCCTCTGTTCCAAAAAACTCGCGAACTATGGGCCAAGGTCATATAAAAAGTAGAAATTTCATCTTTTGACCAAGTTTCTAAATGAATAGTATCCAAATTTATGACTCTAAATTATTTTATTATGAAAATATATCTCGTAATTAATCTAATGATATTTATTTAATATTATAACTATTTATAATTTTTATCTATAATTAGTCAAACTTGGTTGACTAAAAACAGTAATTTAATATCTTTAGAGTTGCTTGTTTTCCGGAACGGAGGGAGTATTACTTTGAACTTACTCCCTCCATCTCAAAAATAGATGTCACTATGAGATGCGTGTCGGCCAAACTTTTCAACTTTAATGCAGGTTTGTAAAAAATATGTGCAACATTTAAATCTCCAAATAAATTTTTAAAAAACTAGACTTAAACATCTTTCTCGATGATACTAATTACTTAGCATAAATATTTATATATTTTTAATATATAGCCGGGCATTTTAAAAATATTGACTTCACCTGAAAAGCGAGAATGACATCTATTTTGAGATGGAGGGTACTATTGTGAGCTGATGGGACGAGGTTGAAAAACGATACTCTTTGATGTGAACGTTGGGATCCGTCGTTTTAGGTTCAGGTGGCATTGATCGGTGCCGTCAGCACGGTCGTCAGCGGTCAAATCAGATAAGCCTGTTCGCCCGGAGAAAAGTATTCCGATTCCAAATAGTTCACTTTAAATTTTCTAAATACATTGATTTTCTTTATGCATCTAGTTATCTGTATGCCTGATACATCATGAAAGAAATGGATCTAGAAAACTTAAAGTGAACTACATTTGGAAACGAGTAGTTACCACGCCACTACGGCACTAACCATCCCCTTTGGATTTGTTTTTCCTTCAATGTTCTTTATAATTTCTTTGACCAATATGCTCCTCTGCCTGCGCTTTTCGGGGTACAGCTGATCATGCGTCATGAGTGACCTAGCTACTACTGACCGGATGCTATATATATGGACGATGGACGATTAGACGCCCATTCAGTCTCGCACAGCTAATTACTACCACAAGGCAATAGCCAGTAGAGCAGCAGAGGAAAATATCTAGACAAGAAAACAATGACGGGCAAGGAGGATCTTAAGCTCCTCGGCCTGCCGCTGAGCCCGTTCGTGATCAGCGTTCGCATGGCGCTGAACATCAAAGCAGTGAGTTACGAGTACGTCGACGAGGACGTATCCAACAAGAGTGAGCTCCTTCTCAAGTCCAACCCGGTGCACAAGAAGGTGCCCGTGCTCATCCACAACGGTAAGCCCATCTGTGAATCACTCGTCATCCTGCAGTACATCGACGAGGCCTTTGCCGGCACTGGCCCGTCCATCCTCCCAACCAACCCCTACGAGCGCGCCACCGCTCGCTTCTGGGCAGTCTACGCCGGCGACAAGGTATAAACATGCATCCCACGCGCGTTTACCACGACTCTGTTCTCTACAATCTTCGTGACGTGAACACACCTTACATGTTCGCAGCTGTTCTCGGCGTGGTACGGCGTGGTGGCGGCCAAGGCGGAGGAGGAGAGGGCGGAGAAGATGAAGGAGACGCTGGCTGCGATCGAGCACCGAAGCGGCCTTTGCCAAGTGCTCGGCGGCAAGGGCTTCTTCGGCGGTGACTCCATCGGCTACGCCGACATCGCCCTCGGCTCCTTCTTGTTCTCGTTCGAGGCGGTGCGCAGGGTTGACGGCCTGGAGATCATTGACGCTGAGCAAGACTCGCTCTTGGCTGCGTGGGCAGCGGTCGGGAGAGAGCGTAGAGGCAAAGGAGGAGGGTGTCGGTAGCCAAGGTGGATTTGGCCGCACAGTATATCAATAAGTATCGTGTCCCTGCCGCCACTGCGAATTAGTGGGTTAAGAATGAGTCGTGTAACCAATTAAGCAGGAAAAGGCAAATAATGGTGGGGTTGTAGCCATTGCTATGGTCCGAATTCCAACCGAATAATGTTCAAACTTCGAAGCTTACATTGATATATCTTTGGGTTGTCTTTGTCATTTAATTATGTGGTTCTTTATCTAAAAACAAAGTTGATTATGTGGTTACACATTCTTTAGCTCTGCAATAAACAAGTACGATTATTTTGAGAGTGTTTCTCCTTTTGAGATGCCGCCGGGGAGAAGTCACCAGAGACGAGAGGGGACAGGACGGGCGCGGGCCCGGGAGAAAAGCGTGGGAGTAGATGTTGTTAGTCTTGGCGTCGAGGAACAAATACACCTGATAAGTCATGGGAGACGGTGACTAACAGAGAGATCCACATCAGGTGTACGATTCAATATAAACCCGGATTTGTACCGGATATTAAGTTTTCTAACCAGTATGTACGTATCAGGACTTGTAGTGGTATGCTCCCACATTGACTCTGGAGAATGGACACCATATAGATGTGTAGTTGGCCATCGAATTATAGACGGTAATGCTCTTGCTAGAGCGTCATAGCACGATCGGACACGCGTCATGGCCTGACCCACGCGCCACGTGCGTGCTTATCTTCCTTCCTTCGCCTCTTACCCGCCACCCCGTGCCTCACTGCACATGCTTTCCCTACGCACTCTCTCCCTCTCTCCCGATGTTGCATCGAGCCGAGCTCCGGCGAGCCCCCCGCTGGCAAGCTTGGCGAACTCCTTAGCGGAAGCTCCCTTCACTCTCACTGCTCCGCCGAGCTTCCCTCCTTTATTGTTGGCAGAGGCACTGGGCTCCGGCCATGGCGGTAGCGGAGGGAGCCGGATGCGAGGGAGGGGCTGGATCCGTCATGGCGGTGGCGGCGGAGCGGGATCCGACGGAGCTGGGTCGCGTATCCGGCGGTCGCGTACCCGGTAGGCCTGTGTTCTTCTCTGCAGTGGTATTGTGCTCTTCTCTGCAGTCAATTTTTGCTCTAAATTCTATTTTTCAATCTTTATTCTGTTTTGTGTAGGTTGACTGTCTAACATTCCATGGTGCAGCAGCAAATTGCTGGGGTAAAAGCATGGTGTTCATAGAAAGGTATTATTTTTTCTAAATGCTTTTTTTGTGAGTTTTGTTATATAATTGTCAATTGGTATGATTTTTCTTTCAAAATATGAATGCTGCAATAAAATATGCTCTTATGAATGTCAAAATTTTTGTTCCGCGGGCGTTGTTCCATACTTCCATGCTACGCGGCGGGATGAAGCGACGAGCGGAAGCCGACGGCGCATGTACACGCAGTTGCATCCCTGCACCACTCACCAGTCACGTCACTCTGGCAAATAATCAGGCCAATTGTACAACTGCCTTTTTAAAGTCCAATTGCTCGTTTGCATTTTTTTTTGCTGCTTGTTTGCCCCTATTTTTAGTTTTCCAATTGTGCAAATGCCCCTAATAGGGGCAAACGAGTAATTAAAACACTTTGCAAATGCCCCTAATAGGGTCAAACGAGCAATTGAAAGACTAAAAACAGGGCAAACGAGCAAAGTTTTAAAAAAGCAAGGGCAAACAAGCAATTAGACTTCGAGAATAGGGCGATTGCACAATTATTCCTATAATGAATCCGCGTGATTACGCTCTCTCTCTCTCTCTCACACGATGGTAGTAGCTCTCTGGCACCCACCAGTCCTTGCGGCGCCAAACGCGCACGGGCACGCCACGCAGCAGTAGTCGATACGATGAACAACGAGTATCACTACTACGCATTGATTTTTAAATGGCGTTTTTTTATTTTCGTGATGGTTTTGCAACCGCCACCGGGTAGGGTCACAAATAAATGGATTGATTTTCCATGGCGGTTTTAGGGCCCGAAAAACCGCCACCGTTAATAAATATAAAAAAAAAAAAACCCCAATCCGAAACCCTAACGGGCCCGGATCTGGGGCGTCGAGTGCCCGTTAGGGTTCCGATGCCGCCCGCCGCCGCCGCCGTCGGTAGCCGCCACCGCCACGCTGCCCGGTCGCGCCGCCACCCCTGCTAGATCCGGTGGCGAAGAGGAGGTAGGAGGAGGCGGTCGGCACTGAGTAGGAGGATCGCCGGGCGCACCACTTGCAGGGCTTGACCACCTCGGGCTCGACCCGGATGCTTCACGCGCCCGCCGACGCCGAATGGCTTCGACCCACCGGTGCTCAGCGCTGCTTCGCCGCCGCGAGCTCATCGCCGATCAGCCGGGTACCGCCGCTCGAGCCGCCGCTGACCGCATCGCCGCCGCTAGGTCGGGAGGGAGTAGTAATCGGGCGGGGGGGAGAGAAGACCGCTGGTAGTAGGCGAGAGGACGCAGAGAGAGGAGTGGGGGCTCGCGGCTAAGGAGTGGGAGAGAGGCGGTGTTAGGGTTCACGAGGAGGGCTTGATTTTATATGCTCCAGGAGTTAGTGGGCTAGGGACGGCTCAATGGGCTGGGTCATTGGGCCACATTAATCCTTGGCGGTTTTTTTAAAAACCGCCACGGTTAATCATGACATTAACCGTGGCGGTTTTCTAAATAACCGCCACGTAAAATGATTTCAAACGTTGTGCAAAAATCAGTTATGTAGTTGTGTATTGATTTTCATTTTTGCTTTGATTTGTAGGATTCATGTGAGAATGTCTTTCTTTGTCCCGAATTTCTTTTCTCGGGTTTGCTTTTGCCCCGTCAAAATTTGTGTGAGGGTTGTCGTCTAATCACACCTAATTTTGATTTACCAAAATTTGTGTGATTTGGTTAAAGAAATTGCTTGAGTGAAAAAAAGGTCAAATCACCCAAGTTTGATATAGACAGCCTCCTCGGGAGATACAAGAATATGTCAAACTGTGGGAACTCCCGCGAGAGGTCCAACTAGTGGATAATTGTGAAGATACAATTCGTCGGGCGATGGACGGCGAGTGGAGAATACACCACCAAGAGTGCATATCGTATACAATTCGAAGGATGTTACAACAAGTTAAAGCTCTCACCAATTTGGAAAGCAAGAGCGGATGCCAAGTGCTGTTTCTTCGCATGGACCTTATTGCACAAGAAAATCCTCACCGCCAACAACTTGGCCAAACGGAACTGGCCAGCTAACCCTATCTCTAAGCTGTGTAACTGTGAACCAGAAACACCAAACCATTTATGCAAGGATTGTCCGCACACGCAACAAGTTTGGTCGCGACTCAGTAGCTAGTTTAACTTAATTGCACTCAGTTCAGTGGACATGACTAGCTCAATACATGCCTTTTGGCGCAAGTGTAGAGCCAAATTTGGCAAACCAGAGAGAAGGAAGATTGATGGAATCATGATATATTCATGGTGGAACATTTGGAAGAAAGGAATAGGAGAACGTTCCAACAGAAATCGTTGACACCGGATCAAGTTGCTCAGCTTTGTAAGGATGACATACTTCAATTCGATCAGGCAACAGCTCCTGCAGGCCGCGAGCAGCAGCTGGCTTCCCATGGTGGTAGCAGTTTTGTCTTTCCTTCGCCTTTGGCCCTTTTCTGAGAGCGACGGCCCGTGCGCCGTAGTAGGCCTGTTAGTGAGTCGAGTGGCGAGCTCTTAGTGGTTGTAAATAGTTGTTTTCTTTTCGTTTCTTTTCTTTTTGTTCCTTTTGTCTTTATTCGCCTAATAAAAATACGGCAAACCTTTTGCCGCCTTTCTAAAAAACGGTAACGGCACATAAATTTAGTTGTCCTCCAGCTATTTGTGTCCCCACGCTTGCATTAGCTCCTACAATCCCTACCCTGCATTAAAGGTGTATTTAGTTCCCCGAAAAATTCAAAATGCAAAATCCTGAAAAATGTATAATGGTGAAGTACAAAATGCTTAATCTTTTGGGGTGTGTTTAGCTTCATCCATGCTAAAATTCCAAAAAGGCAAAAAGAGCTGCTCTTTTGGGTTTTTTGGCTCTTAAGGCCAACCATTTTGCCTAAAATTTAGGTGATGTTTAGTTCAATTGTACAGAATAGTGGGTTAAAACCTAAAATTCTTTGGCCCAAATACAGAACTAAACAGGCCTGCCGAGGAAGCCAGCTGCCACATAGTATCATTATCAAACAATAGGGACCAGTCTGTTTGCGCGTATATCCATATTGAAACTGGAACGCATAAACGATGAGGTAGGCCGACCTGCGTCCTATATAAGCAACCAAAAAGATGCAATCGAGCTATAAGGGCAACAAAAATTGCATTTTGTTCCTCTCGTGCGCATGTGACAAAGCAACAATGAGCCAAACGATCGCTAGCTCCCCATGACATTATCATTCACTAGTATATATCGTCTTGTCTAACGCTACGGTGATATCTAAGATAACACATATTAAACAACCAAAATGATATATACACTTTGATGTAAAAATAAATAAATAAATAAACATGGTGATTACAAATGATTTGTTCATTAGTGAACTCGCTAGGGCCATTCATTTGCTTCTTGTCTTATTTGTCCTGCAAGCACATACATCTGCCTAGCTACTGGTCTTCCTTGTCCAGCAAAGGACCTGTGATGAGGTAGGCAAAAGCATTACTCTTATAATAAAGAAAAAGGTAACTCTTCTTGAAAACCCACCTTCACCAACAAACAAAGGAATATGGAATAATGCAATAGAGCTAAAGTTACATTGTTTGCCTCCTTTATATCATCCAGACCATTAAAACTTTCTCCATGTTTGCCTCCCGATACATATTAAAAAAATGCATATTAATAATAATATAGCAAAACTTCATGAATTGCAAAAGGAACGATGGTCACAAATATGTGAAAAATGTCTTATCAACGGCCCCTCTGTATACCTGTATTGGCATCCAACAAGAAAACTCCATCACGTCTATAGGTAAAATCAATGGATATCTGCAAATGGGATGTCATATTTATAATCCTATCGCTGCCACAGCGGTTATCTTAGTTACGTTGCATTACATTATTCCTTCGAAGTGTTTCTGCTGAAATTGTTCTCGTAGAAAAGTATTCTACAAGTTGCCAAAGCCATCTTTTACAGAATGCCGACCACAGATGCTTTCAATAGTGTACATTAAAAGAAAAATAACATTGAACTGGGTTTTTTTTTTTTTGATTACAAAACACCACTTTAATACAAATAGCATTAGTTAATTACCTTTTCACAAAGTGGTGAAGGACCAAACGGGCGGGAGGGGGTGAATGGGAGCCTCGATTTTTTTCCTTTTCAATTTCGGGTCATCGGCTCAACACCCGATCCCAAAAAGCAAACTCACACAAGGTCCGAATAACACGCGTCTAACCTGGTAGCAAGGTGTCACAAGCAAAGAGAGCATCGAGATGTCCACGACCCAAATGATTGGGTGGATGTTCCGTAGGGACACAAATGGGACACCTTTAAACTATCGCACAAGACCGGCGAGAGCAAAAGATTGAACCGGAGGATCGAAAAAGAGTCACTCGACTTCTATAGAGAAGAAGTGAGTTCGAAACTAAAATACCAACGCCAACTTATGGCGAGAGTACTTAGAAGAATTCCTCGGATCAATAGAATGTCATCGCAAAAATCGGATCTCAAATCGAAGTTCGGATGTGAAAACTACGAGACAAAACATGCAAGCTGAAAATGCTCTCAAAACAATGAGCTCTGTACTGCAGAAACGAAGCACATGCACAATATAGCTAGCGAGGAATGTACAAAGCGTTAATCTTCTCTAAACAAATGAGATAAAATAAAGCTCCAATGATTAGCTCATGATTGATAGGAGTAGTAATTCATGTAAGCAAGATAATAGGCGAACTTGAATTGATTTACTTCCCAAACAACAACGAAACTGCTCCCTATGCAAACCGAGTACTCCAAGCTAAATAAAAACAAGTCATAGCTCAAGCATCGAGGACAAGCTGCTGCTGCTCGAAATCTAATGCTGAAAAATACCAATTTGGATACTAGAGAATGAAGCTACCTGACTTGCTTTACCTTGCAGTCATCGAAGTTGAGACCTGCTGTGCATCTTCGAATAAACTGCAGAGAAGCAGCGAACGTGCTGCACCTTGACGAACAGCTGCTGCTGACTGCTTGAGGCACTCATCGCTGGAGAGCAGCAACCACGATATCCCACGGTCGAGCACCTGCACACCAATAGCTGAAGGAAAGCTCGCAAGCTGCTTGAATATGATTGCTACTGACGAGAAGCTGCTCGACGGAGACCGAACGAACAGGACGACGCTGAACTCCGCACGCACACCAAAACCAAGAGGGGCGCTCGGCACCTGTGGCTGCTGAAATCAACCTTGTCCGTCGGTGGAGACCAGAGTTAATTCTGGTAGCTTCAAAGAAGCCTGATGCCCCACGCGCAGAGAAAAGCTGAGCACTTGCCTCCCGCTTCCGACGAACAGAAAAGAAACGTGCGCCCAAAATTCCAACGAAAAGTGGACCAAATCAAAAAGGCTCGATCTGAGATTTTGCACAGGTGAAATTGAACTAGCTACGAACACGATTCCAAAAAGATCATCACCTAAGATGAACTCAAACTCCGTAAAAAAGCAGATCGAAAATATGCACGAAAATAAGAGCAATTTCTTTGCTGTACACCATGAACGAAAAAACACAGAGCTGAACACATCCGCTCGTAACTAAAACGCCACCATGGCACAGGCTGGTTAGGGGCAGCCCTTCCCCACACAAAAATCACAGGTTCACAATCTCCATTTCAGCTACATCACCTGTGGACCTCTCTCCAAGAACCCTAGAAGGGAAAACGAAAATGAAAGAAGAAAGAGGGGTGGGAGGCCGTCATCCTCCATATATACCAAATCCTCTTTCCCAAACTACCCCTAGATACATATGAGCGAACGAAATCCTCTTTCCCAAACTACCCCTAGATACATATGAGGTAGAACCGCTAACCCTAAGGCTAATTTAGTCCGACTCGGGATAATTTGATCCGACGACCATCGCGCATCCTCATCCGCAACCTTGCTCCACGCAATCTCCTGTGATGCCGCCACGTCGCCGCCCTTCCGTCCCGGGAACACCTCGGGTTTTGAGGCACAAACCCGTGAAACCCGGCCGATGGTTTTGAGGCCCAAACCACCAAACCCGCACCCGTGGTTTTGAGGCCCAAACCACGAAACCCGCACCGATGGTTTTGAGGACAAACCACCAAACCTCCTCGACATGTGTCATCGCCGTCTTGACCGCCTCGAAGTCGCCAAGTCATCAGAGCTCCCCGCCACGCTCGCGACGGCTCGCCGTCTTGACCCGATCGACACGGTCCCGCCACGCCCCTCTTGCATTCGCCGATGTCCCGGATGTCGCCCACCATGGCTAGCCACCCGCGATCCGGTCCCTCTGGCCCAAGCCTCACGCCCCGTCTCCTTCACCTCCGCGGTCCGTCGGCCCGCACGACGTCCTCCTTGGCCCCTTCACCTCGCCGTCCTACCATCTCCGAGCTCCACACCTGCATAACACGAACCAAGAGATACGTCTTCGACACACTCCACGTGTGCCGTGAACATAGCCGAAGCATAAAGAATAAAAGAAAATAGAATTAAAATGTTGATCGCTGACAATCACTCGATCACAAAACTAAAAACACATGTGATCTAAATCAACCATGTGTTCGCAGTGGCTCAAGATTGAGGTCCTCTTCAATGACTTTTCTGCAAACCTTATTTGCTGGCTTCTTAGCTTCAACCTCTTATTCTGTTTCACTTTCTATGTCGATCTTTTCATGGGATCAGCCTAGAGAGAGAGACAAACTGAAATAGGTGTCAAACTTCAATTTTTTGTTTCATTCAATTCATGTGCGCACCTGAATAAAACCTCTCCAGCCACATTTAGAATTTTAGATCTAAAACAGTTCCACGTTGCATTCATACTGAATAAATGACATATACGGAACTTTAGATTATAGTTTAGATCCTAAAATATATAGCTGAAGAAACAACAGACAAACAAAATCTCAAAATTAACCCTAAACCCTGATCCTGAAATCAATAAAGCATAAGCAAGGATTCACTGTACCGGGATAGACAATGCCGTTGTCATCACTGATTTGGTGGGCGTTCCCTTGGCATCAGCCGGACGGTACAAGAGTGCTCCTCACATGTGCTCTCCGCTGCCAGGCCCCTGCCGTCGCGGATCAGCGCGCGCCTGTGCCTGCGCCGCAGCCACGGATCTCGGTCGCCGCCGCCGCCGCCGCCGCGCCTCTGGAACCACCACGCTGAGGTTCGCATGCAGGCACTGCCCCGTTTGCGTCGCCGCTCGCGCATCAAGGTGTCGCTGTATATTCTTGAAAGGCAGGCACGATCTGATTGAATCACATTGCATGCGCGCGAGGTGACTGTGCGTAGATGAGGGCATATGTCTATTTTTAGGAAACACATGCGCGGTGATTGCGCGACGCGCGGTGGAGCTCTCACGGGGGACGGGGAGATCGCGCGTGGTTTTTGGCTGAGGAGGAGGATGACACACTCGATCCTAGCCCTTGGTTCGTGAGTGAGCAAGAGAGAGAAAGATGAGGGTAAATCCGGACGGTCTATTTTGAATGATGTTATTTTTAAGGTACAATTGGTGTGTGGACGAAGTTGAGACTCCTTAGCGGGGGACGTTTTCTATTGTGCATATAGGAAAGAAAAAGTTGGTGCATTAGTAGGGTTATAGAAGATTATAGATAGATAGATTCACCAACCCGAATGATGAGCCGTGCAACTAATCTAGCTAGTGACTGTTCGGCTTTCCAAACAAGGGCCAAAAAAAAAAAAAACAAAAAAGACGGGCAGATGCAGCACAGGGTGCCAGTGTTGAGTGAAAGTGTCATTGATCGACTTAGCACACAACACCTTCTCTCGTGGCCAACTTCCAATTCCAGCACCGCTCTGCACTCAGAGAGAGGGCAAGGAGTTCAACTTTCGTGGCATGTGTACACACGACCATCGGAACCGAATTGGTTGGGGAGGTCCTCACCGTGAGGACCTCCTCCCATTTTGCTTTAATCTCTATACTAAGAGATTAGAGCATGAACCCTAATCTCTATATTAATCCTTCAACCCTAATCTCTATATTATGAGTTGAATCCTAATCTCTATTTTAATTTTTGTACCCTAATCTGTATATTAAGCCTCTAAACCCTAAACCCTACACACTAAATTGAACCCTAATCTCTATATTAAACCACTAAACCCTAATCTCTATTTTAAGTCTTATATCCTAATCTCTATAACCGAATTGGTTGGGGGAGGTCCTCACCGTGAGGACCTCCTCCCATTTTGCTTTAATCTCTATACTAAGAGATTAGAGCATGAACCCTAATCTCTATATTAATCCTTCAACCCTAATCTCTATATTATGAGTTGAATCCTAATCTCTATTTTAATTTTTGTACCCTAATCTGTATATTAAGCCCCTAAACCCTAAACCCTATACACTAAATTGAACCCTAATCTCTATATTAAACCCCTAAACCCTAATCTCTATTTTAAGTCTTATATCCTAATTTCTATATTAAACCCCTAAACCCTAATCTCTATATTCCTAATCTCTATATTAAATTTTATACCCTAATCTCTCTATTTAGAGTAAAATGGAGGAGGTCCTCATATGGTGATGACCTCCCCCACCCAATTTATTCCCCGACCATCTCGGCTTCGAATGTTTGGAATCTCTTCCGCAAATCCGAGAGGGACGGACCTCGATTTCTAGAATCTGGTCTAGAATGCGCCTTGTTTCGATGCCTCGTGATTTTTGAATCTGCTGATCTGGGATTGTAATATCCGATCCAACTAGAAATTTGGGCGTTGCCGCTATGGCCGATGTGTGGGCCATTGAGGCTGCTAGAAGTGTAATTGATTAGGCGTTCTTGAGTAATTAAAATTATTGGAACAAAATTAGGCGTTCTTGAGTAATTAAAATTATTGGAACAAATTATACGCACGTGAGTGTATTTTTTAATATTAATCATGTTGTCTCTATCTCGATTTTATCCATCCGGCAAGCATGGACAAGAGTATCATTGGTTGCCAAGGAGCCAATGCTTACATACACAAACAAGTATTATCTAAGATAACTATGGGCAATATTCTGAGTAAGTGAGAAATTTAACGGAGGACAACTTTTAGAATCTTAGCGGTACAGGCGGTGAACATAATCTTTTTCTCAAAGGTAGATCTCTTATAACCTAGTGGTTGCATCATCTATCATCTATTTCGTCCCAGATTACACGGTAAGAAGAACGTTAGGTAGCAAAACAGTCTTCACATTGTTGTACACCAAAATAGTCTTCCCTTTTGTTTCCTTACTGCTAGTTGTCTTCATCTGCCATAGAGAAGAAAAATAAAGAAGCATATAAATACATATGCTAAGTAGTGTAACAAATTCTTTAAAAATAAACAATCACTAAATTAGGACATATCTCAAAATAAATCAGTGGGATCCAGGTGTGACATGGCATATGGAGAATCAGTCGGTAGTTCAACGACCCTAGGTGTAGTAGTACTGCTACTGCTTCTCTGAATGCTTCGAAAAATGCAACTTTATTATTCTTAGCTTTAGTTTAGTGGATAGTATTAATTGTTTGTCTCGTAGTAACTTTAATTATAGTATATTAAATATAAGTTGGAAATATTATAAAATTAATTCATTGCATCCATAACATAATTCTATTTTGTTTTACAAATATGTTTGCACAATTTAGTGAATGATCACAAAAACAGAGTAATTCACTTTAGGCTCACATACTTCATCTTAGTAGAAACATTTAATTAAAAATGAAGAATCAACGTCAGCCCTGAAGCTCTCATTCTTGGCTAGCCAAGTAATAAAAAACTGACGTCACATGGAAGTCTTGTTCTCAAGAAGCTGCCTCAGATAGGGGTAATAAATTACCACTTCACAACAACTTATTACTTACTATGTCTTATTAAACTGACTTTGATAGCACAACTTCGTCAATTTTTTTATTTCCTTTTCTTTATTTCCAAAAGAAAGGACAAAGCCAAGCTAAATTACACGGATATGGATACGTGTATCGGTATCGGATACGGATACGGATACGGATACGCCAATTTCCCAAAAAAACCCGATCATGCAGATACGTCTAATATTTAAAAAATAAAATAAAATAAAATAAATGCAGGACAACATGTCTCAAGGTCTCAAATAACTACTTAAGTGTGCTATTATTAGAGCATCTCCAACCATAGTCCCCAAATCAAAGCTCTCATTTTAAATTTAGGTGCCCAATCTAAATTTTTGTTGGCTTAAATTGAACTTGTACTCAATGGTAGCACCCAAACGAAGACCCTAAAATTCCTACTCGTAGCACAAACTTTCCTCTTGGTGTTGCGCCGTCGCTCCTCCATCCTCATCGGCGGCGAGCATGAACAGCAGGGCCTCGCCGTAGGCACGAATCCGACGCGGCTTCCTCGGCGTTCCGCGCCGCCGCCCCCGCGACTTTCGAGGAGCCGGTTTGGACCACGCCCGTGACATGGCGTCACTAGAGCTGGAGGCGCCGGGCATCAAGCCGTCGCGGTTTCCATGGCGACATCCCACCGGCGGAGCGAGCGGGAGCGATGATCCCTGCCGCCGTCCTCCCTCCTGAGACACGGCGGCCGTCGCGGTCCCTCGCCCTCGCCGGTGGCGACCGTCGCCCTTTGCCGCCAACATCTCACGGCTTCCGGGCCAACCTCGAGCTCAAGGGAGACCCACCGGGAGGCTCGGCCCGTCCAACATCGTCTTTGGGCGGCTGAGCTCGAAACACGGCATGGGCCGCGTCGTCGTGTCTGCGAGGCGGGAGACCAAGGCCATGCTCACAACGGCGGTAGCGCAAGAAGCGCGGCCGCGCCCGAGACGCACATGAACCGCGAGACGCTCTTCCTCTGCGCCCTCCAGAAGAAGGCTACCCACGGGCCCTTTCAGGCATCGCCGCCATTTGCCTCAAGGTGCGCCATCTACCGGGCCGGGTTCGCCGGGGAGACGCGCCGCGGCGATGCTCGGGCACGCCTTCCCGTCGCTGCGTCGACACGGCTCAAGACGAAGCGCCACGCCACCCGCTCTGCCGCGCACCACCATAGTCGTCGCCGCCCAGCACTGGCCAGGCTGCGGCGACGCGAGCTTCCGGTGGCCTCTTGGTCGGTGAAAGAAGACAAGGGAGACGAGCTCCACCATGCGGCGTTGTCGCGGCGCGAGCGGTGGAGCCGTGGAGGAGCAGGGCGATTCCGCGGTAGAGCGGCGCGAGGCGACATGTGTGTGGGCGGGAGGGGAAATAGAATAGCAAATGCCGCGCCTGCGGCCGGAGGGCCTGTCCATGCGGCTTCGGCCATGCGGCGTCCATCCGGCGGCATCCACTTTGCTTGCCCGGCCAACCGGGCACCCCAGCGCCGATGCGGCCCAGCCCGCGCCCTCGGGCTCCCTCGGGGAGCACCTCCCCGCCATCTTTGCTTGGCGGGCGCACTTCATCGCCGTGGCCGCCGCTGCTGCCGATGGGGAGAAGACGCCGGGCGGCGGGCGGCGCTTTCTAGCGAACACAAAGGGGAAAAAATGCTTGCCGAAGAAAAACGTGGGACCCACGGGAGTAGGGGCATCCAGATATAGAGGGTTGAAACTAAAATTTGGGGTTTTTAAAATTTGAGGTCTTGTTAAGGGCTCCATTGGAGTTGAGTTTTTTTTGTTAAACCCCTAAAAATTTAGGGTGGGGGCTCAATTTAGGGGTGGGTTGGAGTTGCTCTTACAAGACAAAGGTGCCTGAAGGTCTCAAATATATAGATATAGTCATATAGTAGTCTCAAATTTAGGAAAGTAGGAAATAAAAGGCATTTGGCTTGCAATTCATCCACCAGCAAGCCACCAACCAGGCAACCAGCAAGGTCCTATTCTTCATTTGGCACATTTAATCGACAACATCAGCCTCCTCCTCGAGCTGAACTGCTGATTTTGGGAAGAAGATGAAGTCTGTGCCGATCGAGAATGGGGACGGGGATTCAACTCACCGGGAGCGAGGGAGTGACGAGCAGGACGGCCGGTGACGCAGAGGGGACCGGGACGGCAGGGATGGCTGCCTTGGCGGTCAGCAGCGAGGGGAGGCGGGCGGCCGCCGGCGGGACGGGATGGCGAGTGACGGCGAGGGGACGGGGACGGCGGATCCGCCGGAGAGGCTCGTCGCCGGGCGGCGGAGGCTTCGTCGGTGGGTGGCGGCCGGCGAGCTGGAGTCGCCAGCGCGTGGAGCAGCGTTGCGGCGCGATCCCGTCCGTGCGGCGCGCGGCGAGCAAATAGGCAGGGGCTAGGGCGATGGGAACAGACTTCACAATATTGGTCTGTTGTTGGGCTGATGTTGGGCGGGACGTATCCACACACACAGATACGTGTATCCCACGCCGATACGTGACCAATTCGCGTATCCGTTTTTTAAAAAATAAAAAAAAATCCGATACTCGTGGATACATATCGGCGGCGTATCGGCGGCGATCCGTATCGGACGCGCGTATCCGATACGCGATACGTGGGTTCCTGGCGTATCCGTGTTTTATAGAAGCCAAGCATGAAAAGCTCCAAGTTTATCTGCTACAAGGTCTACATTTCTGAAAGCTGCAATCCTACAGCTATTGACACAAATATTTCCCAGCTATAAGTTTGGAGGCCTACAGCAGTGTGCATTTGCAACTATAAACCTCGTATTGCACTAAGGAGCACACCCTCGAATTCTTGTCAATGATGATCTGTCCTTGCATTCTTTGGGTCAAGACTCAATGATACCGTTTGGCTTATTAAGGTCGTGGAGGCAAGTTGCCGAACACCTGGGGGGCAGGAAGAAGGCTCACCATGGATGGAAACTACCTGGGCCATGATGACGCCAAATTGGCGTGCAAAACAGAGTAAATAGGAGAGAGATACACTACGGACGGAGCTGGAACAAGAGGTGACGAAGAAATCCGGCGCTTGAGCATGCACGTACTACTCCTTTGGCTGCTAGCCTTCTTGCTTGCTGCTTGCTTCCTACCTCTTGCTTGCAACAACGTACGTGCATGGCAACAGCAGCTTGGCGACTATCGTGCACCAGCCTACCAGCGCATCTAACCAATGTAGCACGGCGGTCGGCTTGCATGGCCGTTCGGTCAAACAGAGCAAGCGAGAGAGAGAAAGAGAGAAAGGATGGGCTCCGGCGTGAGCGGCAGCGCGGGGCGGGGTGAGGGCGCCACGGCCCCGCCCTGCTCGTGGCGCGGCAGTTCGGCGGCGCAGGGCCAACGGCACCCAGTACGGAAGAGCAGGGACGGTGCGCGGCCCCGGGCGTGCTCGCCCTCCGACGCGGTGGATGCGGGCACAGCCTGTACATCTGCCCCGGTGGTTGCTGTTGCCGTCCACGGCACTGCGATATTGGCGGCCGCCAGGGCTTTTCGGCGCGGCCGTCGGTCTGCGTAGCGAGCAGGATGCGGCGATGCGGCGCGAGGGTACCGGAGAAAAACACGCCTCTACTTCTGCCCGGGTCTTCCTGACGCTTCGAGGTTGCCCTGGACCTGGCCATTGATCCTGCCACGTTGAGTTGCCTGGTGCCATTGGATTCAAATTGGATGCTTGAGTTAGAAGCAGGTGACGTGGCCCAATGGTTGGGCCTCTTTGTTGCATAAGAGCAACAGCAATGTATCTTACCTCTATCGGTAACAAGGATGAATCATGTGTCGTGGGTAGTAGTTGTTTGAAGCTCCACAATGTAGTAGGGAATAAGGTGGAGCCCACATAAATAAAAAAAATCCAGCCCAAATCGATGAGCGTGGCCGCTCGCTGCTCCCAGGATGCTACAGTGCTGTGTGACAGAATAATATGAATTCTTTATTCTTCTTACCCGGTAGTAGGCTTGCTCCTGGTTTATACTAGTACCGATTCTTCCTACCCCCTCCACAGTGTATATTTCTAGTAATAAGAGCTTGCTACCCTCTTATACCCTCCCATTGCGGGTGCCCTAAATCGTTTATAGAGATGAGCCCATACTTCTGGATATGTATGTATGTACTGGGCTGGGTTAAGATTTCATCGGTCCTGCTTGAGGTCACCATTTCTTTCATCGGCCCAGCTGAAAGCAGAGAGCTTCAGAGGCTTTGTGTTTCCTATTTGGGCTGGGCCTCGCTGTGAGTGCATGCTGCCGGTACCTTTCGGTTTCTAGGAAACTGGCCTGAGGGCCAAGCCGAAAGCAGCACAGGAGCTTCACAGCCTTTTGTGTTTCCTCTTTGGGTTTGGGTCTGTCTGTGATCTGTGAATTGAGTGTCAGCCCCCGTGATGGACACGACAGCCCACGCTGGAACTTGACAACCATGATTGTGTGCAAGTAAGGCAGTCTCCAATGGTTAGAGTGACATGGCAAGAAAAAAAAGTAAGAGAGAAAAATAGTCACTAGCTACATGCAAATAACCCAGACTATTTCACGTAGCTCAAGAACATATGAGGAGAGTGTGGGTCCAATAATATAAAATAGTCTTTTATTGTTGTCTCTCACCTCCACATCACCGACTACATAGCTAGCACTATCTATTAACAATTGCGGACGCCCTAATAGTTTTGGTTAGCATCGGGAGGTAGCGGGAACTTCTCCGGTTTTGGTCTTAGAAGTCGTTTATGACCGAGAATACCGGTCTCCAAAACATAACTTTAACCATTTGTTATTATAAAAATATTTATGAAAATATGATATATGTATACTTTTTATCAAAGTATGTTGTAAGACAAATCTATCTATTCATATAATTTTTTTACATTTACAAACTCAAAAACTTAAAAGTTATTGATGATTTATATTTTTAATGTTTGACCTAAACCTCAAAAACCACTTCTAATACCAAACCGGAGGGAATAATAATCCTCTCATGCATGGTTGTCAGCCTCTGCGGTCTGAATCCATGAGACTGGTATTATTGCTGGCAATTAATTGGGTGGGTAGCAAAATGTTGTTATCGGCCAGCTGCAGGTCACAGCACACAGTGTGTGGAGCGCGACTAGTGCTGTGTCTGCAACCGTGCTCTCTCTCTCCCTCTCCCTCCAGCTGATTGCCTGCTTGCAAGCTGTACGTTCTGGATCGCGTTGGCATCTCCTAAACGTAATTCTTGGTATACCATTGGAGCAGAGATGTAGAAATGATGCTCGTGCATAATTCTACAATTTAATTATATATATCGTACGGTAAATTCTCATTTTTCTCACGCTTGCTCTCTTAGCAAGTGGCGGAGCTAGAATTTTAAGCTAGGGTGGTCCACCGTATAATTTTTTTTGTCACTATAAATTTAACGTGGCCTTCCTGATTTATCAATATAACGCACACAAAGAGCAAGTTGTTTTTTATAAGAGACATCACTAGACTCATCAACTAAAATTGTAAAGCGGTCATCACCAATTTCCTGAATGATTTGATCTCTAATCTCCATTGCACAACGTTGAATAATTTCTTTTTGTATGTCTGGGCTAGTCAATGTGCAATTACCTGGAGCATTCTTCAAAACATATTTGTCCACCTCTTCATTATTTGATGCAAGCCACTTCAAAAGCTCAACGAAGTTCCCTCTATTGCTATTACTCTTCACTTTCATCATGGCCACAGAATGCTAATCCTTCTTTGAAAAAAGAAACCACTCCTCTTCGAGATATTTGCTATTATGGGACTTCAAACATGGTGCTTTGCTTTATAATAGGATTTCTAACAATTGCTTTGCTCAAATGACATCTGAAATAATTGCTCTTTGCAAAATATGACATTTTGATCATTTTAATTCATTTGATAATCTAAATACATGAATTTTCCCCTGAAGTGACCCTTTTACCCTCGTCCTTAGAAAAAGACATATTCATGGCCTGGACAGGCTGCCGCCGGTGGCCTTGACATGCTGGCCGCCCGTGGCCTTGACATGCTGGCCGCCCGTGGCCTTGCCTTGGCATGCTGGCTGCAGCCCGTGGCCTTTGCAACATGAGTACGCGTGACTGCACCCCTTCTATTTATAGCCTTGCCTTGACATGCTGGCTGCAGCCATGGAGAGAGATCGACGATGTGGTACGATGGGAGATGAAACGTGCGACGTGGGGGGGCGGCGTGTACGCTGGATAGACGAAGAGTTACAGATAGATCCACGGGAGATGGATCGATGTAAAAGGCAGAAGGGCAATACAGGAATTATGGCAAAATATATTTATTTCAGATTATCAATTGAATTAAAAGGATCAAAATGTCGGGTGTCATTTGAGCAAAGTCATTGTTAGAAGTCATATTATAGCAAACCACCATGTTTGGAGTCCCTATAATAGAAAAATCTCCTCCTCTTCATGTTTCAACAATTCG
Source organism: Hyparrhenia diplandra (assembly GCA_015847255.1). NCBI lineage: Eukaryota > Viridiplantae > Streptophyta > Magnoliopsida > Poales > Poaceae > Hyparrhenia > Hyparrhenia diplandra. The sequence goes on from JADLZK010009176.1 coordinate 182,654, forward strand.
ACAAGAGAATTATATACTCAATCAGTATACCAAAACCAACAATTCAATACTTTAAAAATCATATATTGAAATAAAATAATTTAGATTTGCATTTGCACAAAAAACAATTCAGGTTATCATTGCATACCCTATTGGAGTCCAAGAGACGGAGACATGAACTTGCTAAGCCTTAATTGAGTACGACAATATGAACTTATGATCCGTGAAAAAATAAAATAATAAATGAGTATAGGTATATACATATACGGATAAGATCACTTGATTAGTGGATGAGAGAACGTGAACCTGCTCGCCGCCGGGCGCTGGTTCCTGCTGCCTCGCTGATCTGCTAAGACAAAATCCTCACAGGTAATCTGCTAGCGCTACTGGCCGTCGGGCGCTGGTTCCCTGCTGGCCTGCTGCCTTGCTCCGCGGGCGGCAGTTCTACGATATACGATAGAAACGAATACGGCAGAAGAAGAGACGGCGCTCGGCGGCCAGATGAAACGACGATGAGTTCCTTGACGTGATATTGTCATATTGGGCCTCGTTGCTTGGGCTGAGCTCAGGGTGGTCCGCGGCCCAACTG